>SJYA01004317.1:7412-21706 GCA_006410615.1 Neotragus moschatus
CTAACTATTTCTGTTGAAGAAATGTATGTTCAGAAGAAAACTCCTGAGCCTTCCAATATAAATGTTGCTTGGCAAAAAAGAGGTGACTGGCACTATCACTCCGCTTATACTGCACTCTAAGGGGACGCCCCTACAGCTCAGATGGCAAAGAATCTGCCTGCACTTCAGGAGGCCCAGGTTTGATCCTCGGGTCAGAAAGATCCCACGGCGAAGGAAATGACAACCCACTCCAGTATTCTTACCTGAAGAATCCCATGGACATAGGAGCCTGCTGGGCTACAGTCTATGGGGTTCCAAAGAGTTGGACATAACTAAGAGACTAACACACACACACTGCACTCTTAAATCCAGATATTTTGTCATAGAAAAAGATAAAATATTTGAATCGGTCCTGTCATGCATTGCCAGACTTCATCTATCTCCATGGGTCCAGTCTACTTATAACATTTGCCATTAGAGTGTGCTTGTTCTAGTCCTCAAATCATGCTGCTTAAGGGACATAACACATACAATAAATATTTAAAATATGATCATAAAGGAGTGTTTGATGATTGAAAGACTCAATACAAATTCTACATATCTTGTTACTATAAAGTTCACAGAATTATGGACATTAGAAAACTATGAAAAGTTATCATCACTGCAAAAGAACATGGTATAACATATGTGAATGTGACTCATATATGTAGTATAAACTGAATAAGAATCTTCCCTCTACTGGTGGCAAAAAAGCAATAGATCATGGAGCAACTAAGCCTCAGCTCAGTCATGGAGGAAAACATATGACTGAATGAAATAAACATGATTTATCTAGTATTTCAAAAGAAAGTGGTCAGCAGATATCTTTATAGCAATGATATTGGCATAGTTTATTAGAAAACATAATCCAATAAATTGCCTAAGGAAGCTTCCTCTCCTAACTGCTTTCAGAAACCAAAATATACAAAATAAGAAAGTGATATGCCTAAAGTGCAGGCAATATTTTAAATCAACTATACTTCAATTAAAACAATAAAAAAATAGGAAAGTAAACTTTAAAAATGAACACCAAAACTTTAAATGGATGAATTATATCTCCAATAAACCTGTAAACCAAAAGAAGATGAAAGCAAAATAAATCTTTTTATAAACTAAAACAAGGGGAATTTTCCATTTCAAAGGTGTCATTAATTTAGCAGTGAGAACATCCATGTCACTGTTTCTGATATGAAAATCTAAATTTACAATAGAATTGTAATTGTTTCAATTATTTGATTGAGATCAGAGGCATAAATCCCAATCTGAACAGTCTAGTTTAGAGTATCAGTTTCAATGTACCAGTGGGTGAGCTGTTCATAGACAGTACCAAGCAAGGCATCTAAATTATGTACTGACTCAGATGGCACTGACTGAAGAGAAGCAAGGACTTTCAACAGTCACTAGAAAAAAAGGAATGGAAAACTGCCCAATCTGTGAAAATGGAAACAGTACATATAGGATAGGCTGAATTTGCAACTACATCTAACAGTACTGTAAAGCTAAAGACCTGGCAATAGTGCATTTAATACACATAGGAGTGCTATTCAAATACACCTTGAAATTGCTTTCTCCTTTTCTACTTCTTTGAATAAAATATATTTCAAAACCTTTTAAAACCCTGACATTTTCTTTAAGATGTTACTGTCTATTGTTTTCCATGCATTCAGAATAGGGCATACAGTTGAAATGAATATGTATGACTTTGTTTCAGACTGTCCTCAGTACTATGCCCCGCACAGAGCGAAAACATCTGCTTCTCAGAGATATAACGGGTGAATTTCGATGCTGCGAGGTGAGACAATGGGTAGGCAAAATACTTGGAACATTTTCAATGGAGGCTTAGAGTTTTTCACTAAGGGACAAGGAAGAGGACACAGTACAGGCACCCCCACCCCATCCACTTTTTTGGCATAAGAGGAAAGGAAAATAACATTTTTAAAGAAATAGCCCAAATTGGACAGTTCAGCCAACTGAGACCTTACAGAAAAATACTTGAAAAAAATATTCAATGCATCAGAGTTTTAAAAAGAAGACTCTTCTCAGCATTGATTTTCCTAGGATACTTCCTTATTCACAAAAGAACAGGTTACAACTGCCTGAACTAGGGCTGAGGAGTAGCTCACGTGAAATCAATTTCCTTATATTTTGCATGCAGTCAGAGGACCCTAAAAAGAAGATTTATAAATCCCTATATAATCAAGCATTTGCTACTACATTAGTTGAATACTCCACGTTTTATTTTGAAAAAGTAGAAGTCAATTTCCTTTGGATTAGGTCAATTCAGTTAAGCTCATCAAAATTTGGAAATTTAAATAAGACAAATACAGCAAATATTTATAAAAAGTAAACACGATAGGATAGTGTGCTAGTGATAGGTTCAGGACAGGCCATCCCAAGATATACTGCTTCAGCATATTAATTATTTTGAATGAAAGTAACAAGAAACAGCAAGTACAAGGAAACTCTGACCTTCCTTTGTCCCTCTAACAACAAGAAATGAATCTCCAATGTGAAAGATATCTTTCCTGTTCAAGGAGGAAGAGAGAGATTCTCATCACCAGAATCAGAGAAGTCGAGGCTGAAAGGTTGCACAGAAAAACCTTATTATCTTACTTCTTTACTACGTTTACTACCCCAAACCCAAATCCCTGCGTCTTGTTAATTCTTCACAAATGTATTGTTTCTTTATCTGAAAGGTATAAAAGCTGCTTGCTTTGGTTACTTCTTTGAGCATTATGAGCTCCCATACATATGAAATTAAATTTGGTTTTCTCCTATTAATTTATCTTATATCAATTTAATTATTAGACCAGCCAAAGAACCTAACAGGGAAAAGTTTTCATTTTCTACACTAGGAATTGAAAGGATACAGAAGAAATATGTACTTTATTAACATGAACTCACAATCCAGTTGTAAACACTAAGTTTATGTGTAGAAATGGATGGACAAATCACAGATGGCTTTATGGAAGAAAGGTTTCCAGAAATAATGAGAGAGAAAGACAGTCTTTAAAATGTCAAATGTAACAGAAATTCTGGAGATATTAAGCAGAAAATCTTGGACAAATGATGAAAGGGTTATATTTCAACTGGAAGGAAAGATAACAGATTAAAAAGAAAGAAAGATAACAGATTATAGCAAGAAATGTATGGTAGGAAAATGCAGTTAATAGAGATGATTCCCTCAATTTAGTAGAGAATTGCAACAGTGGCTAAAGAGTATTTAGTCTACTTGGAGGGGTTCTTTTCAGTTCAGTCTCTCAGTCGTGTCCGACTCTTTGCAACCCCATGAATCGCAGCATGCCAGGCCTCCCTGTCCATCACTAACTCCCAGAGTTCACTCAGACACACGCCCATCGAGTCAGTGATGTCATCCAGCCATCTCATCCTCTGTCGTCCCCTTCTCCTCCTGCACATGGAACAACAGACTGGTTCCAAATAGGAAAAGGAGTACGTCAAGGCTGTATATTGGCACCCTGCTTATTTAACTTATATGCAGAGTACATCATGAGAAACGCTGGACTGGAAGAAACACAAGCTGGAATCAAGATTGCTGGGAGAAATATCAATAACCTTAGATATGCAGATGACACCACCCTTATGGCAGAAAGTGAAGAAGAACTAAAGAGCCTCTTGATGAAAGTGAAAGAGGAGAACGAAAAAGTTGGCTTAAAGCTCAACATTCATAAAACGAAGATCATCGCATCCAGTCCCATCACTTCATGGGAAATAGACGGGAAAACAGTGGAAACAGTGTCAGATTTTATTTTTCTGGGTTCCAAAATCACTGCAGATGGTGACTGCAGCCATGAAATCAAAAGACGCTTACTCCTTGGAAGAAAAGTTATGACCAACCTAGATAGCATATTCAAAAGCAGAGATATTACTTTGCCGACTAAAGTCCGTCTAGTCAAGGCTATGGTTTTTCCAGTGGTCATGTATGGATGTGAGAGTTGGACTGTGAAGAAGGCTGAGCACCTAAGAATTGATGCTTTTGAACTGTGGTGTGGTAGCTATTTCATATTTGTTTTCCTTGACAAATGACATTTATGTATATTTAAAGGAAAAATGGAAGTGGAGTGTAGAAAGAGACTAAAGAGTTAGATACTTCAACAATTAAAAGGGAACAAATGAGATACTAGAAAGAAAATCAGATATATTGGGGTTACAAAGATGGTTTCCATCTTAGGACAGTAGGACCTAAAGCAATTCAGGGTTGGAAGTTGTAAAAGAAATTTGAAGATAGTTGAAAAGGTTTGGGACAGTCATTCAAGCCCCAGGACATAAAGTTAATGTAAAGGAGCATAGAAAGACTAAGTTTTCATTCACTACCCATTCAGTTAAATAATCGGTTCCAAAGCAAAATAAGAAGCTGTTAAGACACTACCAAAGGACTCAGAGTATACCTGCAGTACCATGTCCCTGGAAGACCCTATCTATGGAACATATGTAGGAAAAAGGTAAGTAGGTTTGCTTGTAGGTGGTAATGCTAAATTAGAGCACTTAGTGTGCTTTAACTTTCTCGTAGCATTATTCACATTCAGTTGAATGCTTTATAAGGAAAACTGCTTAGTATAGAAGAAGTAGCATTCACAATTGCTGCAGCTTTAGCTTCATGCATTTGCTAGCTTATCATGCTGCAAAAAGTATTATAAAAATTATCTTTCATTAAAGCCAAGGCCTGTGGATATATCTCTTCATAAACATACCGTTAGAATTAGTTTCATTTAGAGATAGCCTTTAAAAAATATCTCAAAATGCTGTGTTGTATTCAAATTCCTCAATTATACAGTTAGAATAATTTATGATGAAGAAACGTCCCAATATTCCTGGATTATTGAATAGGAAAAGGAAAGAAGTGCCTTGGAGACACCAGTAAAATGGTTAATATATATATTCCTTTACATTCTCATTGCCTCCCTCTTCTTCATGTAGCCTTGGAGCAAATGGTTACTCAAACACCAGAGGTCTGGAAGAGGAGAGGCCAATGAGAGACGATGGCTTTTATTTGCTTTTTGACTATAGCCACTCTTTCTAATACCCTCTAGCCTAGCCTGAAAGCAGCCACTTTGTAAATTCACCTCAGGCAAATATAAATAAACAAGAAATATGCTTCTTTGAGGACCTCATTCAGTTCTGTTTCTGCCATTTTCAGTTTCACACTTTTGTGAACATACTCTTTAACAAGCATGGCCATTTGTGCAAACCCTAAGGGCAATTTGCACTCAGGTTTAGCTAAAGGGGGAGGGATCTCGGAAAAAAAAAATCTAAGTGGAAATTTCTAAGTTAGTACTAAGGGAACCAGTTTGTGTTTGAGCAAGAAACGTTACTTTGTTTCGATATTAACTATGATCAAGCAATTGTACTTCTCTCAAGTTGAAAATAAACATTGCTAAGGGACTCTATTGGAGAAGACTCTTGAGAGTCCCTTGGACTGCAAGGAGATCCAACCAGCCTTGGGATTTCTTTGGAAGGAATGATGCTGAAGCTGAAACTCCAATACTTTGGCCACCTCATGCGAAGAGTTGACTCATTGGAAAAGATTCTAATTCTGGGAGGGATAGGGGGCAGGAGGAGAAGGGGATGACAGAGGATGAGATGGCTGGATGGCATCACTGACTCGATGGACGTGAGTTTGAGTGAACTCTGGGAGTTGGTGACAGACAGGGAGGCTTGGCCTGCTGCGGTTCATGGGGTCGCAAAGAGTCGGACACAACTGAGCGATTGAACTGAACTGAACTGAACAGCAGTTTATTCAATCACAGTGGTTATGTGTCGAAATGTGGTTTCCCCGTAATTAATTCTTAGCCCTCCCACACTAAAGAATGATGGCACTATGGAGTATGGCTTTTTTTTTTTTCCTCTTTGAATGTCACTAGCTTCTCTATGAAATGTAATCTTTTAAAAAGGGAGGTAGAAAAACTTGTCTATCTCTGTACTTTAAACTTCTGATTTGGAATCTAAAACTAGTCTGTTTGGTGAGGCCTCTGAAGTCATTTAATGTAAACAGCTGGGGCAGTCATTGAGCAACTCTAGGTCCTTTGATGTTTGAGTCTCTAGATCCTTTGATGTGTGAGACTCTAAGACAAATCAATCATTTAGATACTTCTTTCTTGGCTAATATGGGGCCCCTTTTTTTAAATGTTAAACAAATGCAGGAACCTTATATTTTTCACTTTGAATTAAACTGAAAATAAAAGTCATATTTTATAATCTAAATTTAAAAGTCTACATAGATGAAGTTCAAGAGTTCAAGAGATTATTGAACTTTTTATGGAAACATTTGCAATAAATCCAAAGTTAATGAATATTCTGACACTATATATGTAAGGTTTATAGCTTCTTGAATTTAATATCCAACATCAAATGTATATATAAATGCAATGAACCAAAAATAAAGGGCATCAGAGGACAGACCTAATCTCCATAGTATATGTTAACCATATTACATCAGTCTAGGCATGGAGCGAAAGAGTTTGATAAGGAGTCTGAGCATCATCAGAGTTGTCAGAGGTCAAATTTTTTAAAAATATTATTCTTCCAGAAGCATCTTAAAACATTAAACATATTCAGGGTAATTACTCTAACACACACATACATAAAAATCAATTTTGATATGAAAGAAGTATTTGTTTTATAATTTCAAGTTTTCTCTTTTCTTTTTTAAAATGTATTCTGGACAAATTGACTGGATTCAAACCATATCTCTTCTACTTGTGAGCTCTATACTCTGGCACGTCACTTAGGCTCTCTGTACCATGATTTCTTCATCTGTAAAAGAGTTTATAGGATTCACATTAGGACTAAATTTGTAGTAGGTATAGAGACACAGATGTGGGAATAGAAGTATAGATATATACATATATGCGCTTATATGTGTGCACACAGACACACACACAATGCTTTGAACAGAGTAAGCACAATATTTGTGACTTAATTTTACTGTGTTTATTTTGGTATAGAATGGTGCTGGGGAAAATGACCAATTGCTCACAGCTGTCCCTTTCTTATCCTCTGCTTTTGAGGCAGGAGAGAAGTAGGCAGGGCACAACCATGAAAAGAATGACACAGTTGTTGAGAAAAACAGGATACCACAAAAACTGGACAGAACCTTCTAGGTCCAAGATGGTGGAAGATTTCACTTCCAGGGGGCCTCAAGCCTCATTGTATGCTGATTGTAATGCATTAGCATATGCTAAATGACATACCCACTGGCACCATGATAGCTTGGAGGCCAACAGTGAAAGACCCAAAAGTTCAGTTCAGTTCAGTGGCTCAGTCGTGTCCGACTCTTTGTGACCCCATGAATCGCAGCGCGCCAGGCCTCCCTGTCCATCACCAACTCCCAGAGTTCACTCAGACTCATGTCCATCGAGTCAGTGATGCCATCCAGCCATCTCATCCTCTGTCATCCCCTTCTCCTCCTGCCCCCAATCCCTCCCAGCATCAGTCTTTTCCAATGAGTCAACTCTTCACATGAGGGGGCCAAAGTACTGGAGCTTCAGCTTTAGCATCATTCCTTCCAAAGAAATCCCAAGGCTGATCTCCTTCAGAATGGACTGGTTGGATCTCCTTGCAGTCCAAGGGACTCTTAAGAATCTTTTCCAACACCACAGTTCAAAAGCATCAATTCTTTGGTGCTCAGCCTTCTTCCCAGTCTAACTCTCACATCCATACATGACCCAAAAGTTGGTGGTATCCCAATTCTTGGAAGTCTCTGCCCCTTCCCAGAAATAGTTAGAATAATCCACTTGTTAGCCTATGAAATTACCTAGCTCACAAAAACTAGCAACCTGTATCCCCCAGGGCCCTCTCACATTCTGAGATGGAACAAATTCTGCCTATGGAGTGTGGATCTGCCTGAATAAATTGGCTTCTATTCTACGTGGACTCTCTCTTAGATCCTTGACTGTGCAAAACCAAATACCTTCCCTTGGGGGTCCATCCCTGGGACTTGGCTGAGACCTGGGATATGACCATTCTCTTGCTACCTCCTTCTCTTACAAGACTTTGTCTTGACTAAACTTTAGTCAAACATCTCTCTTTCTTCCAGGTTCCAGAGCTCTGTTTGCTCCCAAGCAATGAGCAAGCACTAAAACTGTGGAACGCATCCCCTTTCTAAGAGTCTCCTGGGAATCAGCTGACCACAGCAAGACACTTTTTCTTGTGGATCCCACTGGTCACTTATCATGCTTGTCCAGTTTCTTCTTTAGAAATTCTGTTTATTTCTGCTTACCTTTTTTATCTTAAAAAAAAAAAAAAAACTTTTTTTGTTGGATTTTAAGAACCTGCAGATTTCTGAGATCAGACCCTTCTCTGTTCTGAATAAAATCTCTCCCTAAGCCCAATTTGCTTTGATTTGACCATAAAAAAAAAAAAAAAAAAAAAACCTTCACTNTTCTTTTTTAAATAGAGGGGGAAAGAAGACACTGAACAGAGAAACGCAGACAAGAATGTTAGGAGACTTCTCATTGTGAAATCTCACAGTGAAAAAATATTTTTAAAGTGCTGGAAGAAAAAGCTGACAGTATTCTAGACCTAGAGAAACTATCTTTCCAAATACAAGGCAAAATAAAGACTTCAGAAAGAATCTGAGTGGCAAAAAAAAAAAAAAAAAAAAAAAAAATCCTTCAATAAAGCCATTTACATTTTTCCTTATATTGAGATTATATTAATGTTTTAATATTCACAATTAAAATGTTTTAAGTTAAAATTTCAGGAGCCAGGTATTTTCTGAATTCACCCCAGACATTCTATGCTGCTACTGCTAAGTTGCTTCAGTCATGTCTGACTCTGCGCAACCCCATAGATGGCAGCCCACCAGGCTCCACTGTCCCTGGGACTCTCCAGGCAAGAACACTGGAGTGGGTTGCCATTTCCTTCTCCAGTGCATGAAAGTGAAAAGTGAAAGTGAAGCCACTCAGTCGTGTCTGACTCCTAGCGACCCCACGGACTGCAGCCTACCAGGCTCCTCAGTCCATGGGATTTTCCAGGCAAGAGTACTGGAGTGGGGTGCCATTAAAGGCCTAATTTAAAAAAAAATAAAAAATACTTTTCTATTTATAGAGTAACTACACTAGATAAAATTTCCATTCTGTTCTTTAAAATTCCAACTTATGACTGGGTAAACAGCTCTATTTCTAAATTTATCAGATGATTGAGAATGTTGGAACACCTGAAATCTGTAGAGCTTCTCTCTTTCACTTTATATAGCTAGTAACATTTCATTATCCTTGCTTCCTTCCTTTTAATTGTAGAACTCTTCCATGACCTTTTGACTTCTGGGAGGAGTTAATTCTCAAAAAGTCATCATTTCAAGGTCACAGTGATAAGATAGTTCAGAAAGGCGTTTGGAAAGTCAGAAAGTGAAAATTTTCTAATGCTGATATTTTAGTTTATTTCTCAAACACTAATGAAAATACATTTTGACATCCTACTCAGGCACCATTTTCTGGTAATTCTCACACTTGATAAAGCCATCCAGGGCTAACAGAGTACCTCGAGCATAGTCTAGACCTTTGGTAAGTTATATTTCAAAAACAAAATCAGTCTTCCAAACTATAGGAGGATATTACAAAAAAAAAAAATCTTACAAAAAAAAATCACATTTAACCTAGCATATGGTTACGGCAATGTTTTGGTTCCTAATATGAACAGCATTTAAGGCTTACTGATTTTAATTTACAAAATGTCTTCCATCAGAAGCTTAAGGGAAACCTATTTTTTTCAATCTCAAAACATGGTGAAGAAACCAAGGCATAAATTTCAGGAAATAAATGTCAGTGAATTATTTTTTAGTGGTGGTGCAGTCTAATCAATGAGGTAATTGAAATTTAACAATATGTGCGACCTAGTTTATTTTTTTAATAGTAAAAAAATTCAAATTTTTCTAGAAAGCTAGACTGTTCATATATATGTGAGCAGAACTTAAAATTTTCACATTGAAGGAAGCAAAAATATACTTGTAAAGTCTGTTCAAGAAAAATGTTGGGAAAATCAGACAGCTACATGTAAAAGAATCAAACTGGACTACTTTCTCACACCATATAGAAAAGTAAACTCAAAATGGATTAAAGACTTAAATGGAAGACTTGAAACCATAAAACTCCTAGAAGAGAACATTGGCAGCATGCTGTTAGCAATATTGGGGGGGGGGAGCTGTTTCTCAGGGAAGGGAAACAAAAGCAAAAATCAAGCAAATGGGACTACATCAAACTCAAAAGTTTTTGCATAGCAAAAACTCATCAATAAAGAGAGAAGGCAACCTGTTGAAGGGGAGAATATATCTGCAAATGATATAACTGATAAATGGTTAATATCTAAAATGCACAAAGAACACTTACAACTCAACTCAAGACAACTTGATTAAAATGGGCGGAAGAACAGAAGAGACATTTTTTCAAAGACATACAAACGGTCAACAGACGCCTGAGAAGATGCTTAACATCACTAATCATCAGGGAACTTCAAATCACACCTGTCAGAATGGCTATCATTAACAGACAACAAATAACAAATGTTGGTGAGGATGCATGGAAAAGGGAACCCTTTTGTGTCCTGTTGGTGGGAATGTAATTGATATAGATAACTGTGGAAAACATTATGAAGTTTGCTCAAAAAATTAAAAAGAGAACTGCCATATGATACAGCACAAAAACACTAAATCAGAAGGATATATATATACACTCCAACTCTCATTGCAGCATTATTCACAATAACCAAGATATGGAAGACACTTAAGTATCCATCGGTAGATGAATGGGTAAAGAAAATGTGGTATGTACATATATATGTAATAGAACATTATTCAACCATTAAAAACCATGTCATTTTTGACAACATGGATGAATCTAGAAAGTATTTTGCTAAGTTAAATAAATCAGACAAGACAACAACCGTAGGATCTCATATGCAGAATCTAAAAATCAAAGCAAAACAAAAACAGACTCATAGCTATGGAGAAGAAAAATGTGGTTGGCAGAGGGGAGGGAAGTGAATGAAAAAGGTAAAGAGGATCAAGAGATAAAAACCTCCAGTTTTAAAACAGGTAAGTCATGTGGATGTAATATACAGCATAAAGGATATAGTTAATAATATTGTGATAACTTATATGGTTGTATATGGTTCCTGGAGTTATCATGGTGGTGATCATTTCATAATGTATCAAAATGTCAAATCACGATGTAATATGTCTGAAACTAACATAAAATTGTACATCAACTACATTTCAATTAGAAAAAAACTTCACATTGAAATATGACATTTTATTTTTATTATTTTTTTAAATATGACATTTTAAAGCCCAATTTCTCAGAGAACATCAATCTGCTGATTAACCATGTTTATAGTATTTTTCTCTGTGACCGTATCCAACATCATCATGCTTCATATTCACTAACTTTTGCTGTCACTGTTAATTGTGACTGGCACCAACATGGTCCCTTCTATTGCTAAAATTTGTCATAAAATAACTGTATCACCAGAACATTCACAAAGTGATGCTGTCATCAGTATGTTGTCTTGGCACATTGGGAAAAGAAAGTGTTGGTGAAAAATAAAATAAAGTAAGCCTTGGAAATTGCTTCCAGGACTGTGTAGGTAATATAACATGTAGAGACAGCTCAGCTTGAAGCTCTTTTAAGGCAGAACTACAATATATGCAATCTTAAATACTTACACTTTTAACTGCACTTAGTAGCTACTGCAGCTTCAGAAATTTAACAAAAGATAGCGCAAGGAATTTTGAAGTCAATTTTCTTCAAAATTGACATCTTACCTTTATTGTCCTTTTCCCCTCAGATTTCCGCTGATTTAGGATAAAATGTAGGCAAAGGAAGCAAAGTAAAACAAAACAAAAACAAAAAATCAGTTTCAATTTGTTATTGCAAGTACATTAAAAAAATGTCAATATTCTCAGTGCAATAATACACAATTTTGATTTTCTAGTGAAATTATTTTTATTTGTTGTATTCTTCAGTGGCTTCAGGAAAAGTATATAACAACATTGTAAATATCATGCAACAATATGTAGAACAATAGAAAACCTTCGATTGGCATCAGAAATTGTTATATGCCTAGCTCACATAGGCATTAGCCAAGAAAAGACATCTTTCCAGTAAGATATTCTCTTATTATATCATTTATTTTCCATTCATTTTAAAATGGATAAGTTTTTATCTCGAGCATGAACATGTTTATTAAAAAAAAAAAGAATCTACGTTGGTTGGAGATTCATGATTTAGAAGTAAATATAAATATCTATACAGTTTTGGATACTATCCCTAATACCTAAATATTGATTTTTGTGGGCCTTAGGAATACCTTAATTCAATTCTACTCAACTAAATCCTTTTTGCAGCCATTCTGGTGAAATAATTCTTTTCAGTTTTATTTACGATTTCAACCTCAGGAAATGGGCAGTAAACTGATTTTGAAGATTGCATAAGCATTTAGGCCATTTATCCCTTGAATTCATTCTCCTTTGTATGGGATGAATACATCACATGATAAAGTATCATGTATCTAACATTTCTAGCTAATTACGGTCCCCAAGGTCCTTTCTCCTAATATTTTATCACACTTTCCTATAATAGTTACAGTTGCGTAAACATTTCTTTGAGCATCACAGAAAATTGGGGAGGAGATAGGGTTGAATTTGAAATCAGGGTATGTACAAAAAGGGACACAATAAGTATAGTAAGAGAATGAATGCTGTTGTACAGTGCTTTGATATGATTTCATATTTACTTCTTCGTGACAAATATTAAGTTGTTTTGATCTAAGAACAAAGTTTTTAAAAGTAATATTGTTTTGATAAGAGAGTTGAAGTTGTTATGCCAACTTTTGCAACTGTTGATAAGTTCTCAGTAGTAGTTCAGATACTAAGGGGCACTGCTGGGGTTTTATCAAGTAAGAACAAATGAAGATGCAACTATGGCAAGGAGATATTAAAAGCACAAATATCCAGAGTCTATGAGAACCATCTGAGAGTGTTCAGTCCAGACAAGGTGACTCTTGCTGATTTAAATAGCTCTCTGACTCTGGAGTATTAACTCCTGCCTAGGAAGGTGGATCTCTGCTTAGCAGTGGTGAAAATTATGCAGTGGCCTGGAAGAAGGAGATTATCATTCTGGCCAGCATTAATGCCTTCATTTTCTAGTGATATGCTCTAGTAACAAGGGACTTTCATCTTTGCACTAACAACTGGACATCAGTTCTCAGTTGGCCAAGCTCTCTCTCCCAAAAGCCATGTCACAGAAATGTTAAGGAACTGTTGAAGGAAACCCACTGCTTTGGCCAGATGCAATGATAACCTCTTGCCTGAGTTGTCTTAAAACAGGAGGTCCTGATAAAGAATGTGATGCTGCCACTGCAAACTAACTGGGAGGATTTGGGAAGGGTCAAAGAAAGGGGGAGAAGATGGTATATCCTGCCAATCTCCCAGAAACCCTCACACTGGAATCTATCTTGGCTGAAAGACGCAAACTTCACCAGGGACGACCCTGAGTCAGATCAGATATGAGCCAAGCAAGATGATTAGTCGGCAACAACCCAGAAGCTAAGCACATTATCATAAAACCTGAGACTGCACACCATGTGGCCGAGCAGTCCTTCTGGTTTCTCTTACTCTCCTGCCCTCCACCCAGGAGCCCATTGACAATAAAATCTTTTGCTTTGTCAGTACGTGTCTCCTTGGGCATTTTATTTCCAAATGTTAGACAGGAGTCCACTCTCAGGCTGTGGAAAGGGGCCCCCTTCGTGCAAGAGAAAGGTACACCTCAGATAAATTTGGACCTTATTCCTTTCATCATGCCCTTTGTCTGGAAAAGTAGTATAATTACCCTATCATTGGTTTGGAGTATGTTATTTCTTTATTGACTTATTAAGGGACAATATCTGTATGCTATTGGCTTGTGATATTATAATTCCCAGAGTAGACATGTGTTACATAAAATTTTAGCAAATATAATTCATTCTCTGAGCATAATTTGCCTTGAAACAAAACAAAGGCTCTATATTTTGTTATTCAATGACTTATTCTCAGACCAAAAAGGGTATATCTATATCTATTTATCTATCTATATATATGTATATGTATTTTTTCTGTCATTTTAATATAACTTAAGTTTGCAAAATTGATATTTGAGGCAGATATCCTGATATGGCCACAATTCTATTATATAAAGAAATCAAAGTGTGCTTTTTTTTCTGTCCTCTTTGGATATTTTTAGCCTTAAATATTGTTCTTATGTGTTGATTAAATTCATTCACCAATT
>SJYA01004318.1:0-35544 GCA_006410615.1 Neotragus moschatus
GTGACAATATATAGCCTTGACGTACACCTTTTCCTATTTGGAACCAGTCTGTTGTTCCATGTCCAGTTCCAACTGTTTCTTCTTGACCTGCATACAGATTTCTCAAGAGGCAGGTTGGGTGGTCTGGTATTACCATCTCTCACAGAGTTTTCCACAGTTTATTGTGATCCAGAGTCAAAAGCTTGGGCATAGTCAATAAAGCAGAAATAGATGTTTCTACAGATGTTTGCCCAGACTGCGACGGCGCAGGAACTGCCGAGAGGAGCCATCCCGTGTCCGAGGCCGGGGCGGTGGCCGGGAGGAGCCACCCCGTGTCCGAGGCCAGGGGCGGTGGCAGGGAGGAGCCACCCTACGCCTGAGACCAGAGGCGGCGCCCAAGGCCAGGGTCGGCGGCTGTGAGGAACAACCCAATGTCCAAGGAGCTGTGGCTGCGCAGGCGCAGGAAGGCCTAGCAGAGCTATCTCACATTGAAGGTCAGGAAGGACGGAGGTGTGGAGATACCCCTCATCCAAGGTAAGATGTGCCTACTATAATAAATTTTTTTTTTTAGTTTTTTTTTATATTTGCCGTATCTTTTATTGTAAACTACTATGATTAGTTTTCTTCACTCAACATTATATTTCTAAGATTTATCCATATGTTTATGTATAAATTATGCTTCCTTGACACTATTTATAAAATTAAATTCGGTATTATTGTTTACTCTCCTGTCAGTGGGATTTGGGTTGTTTCCAATTCCTGAGCTATGATGAACCATGCAGTTACAAACATTCTTGTACATTTCCCTGTGTATATATGTATGAGCTTTTTTTTTGTTGTAAATGGCAGGTCTCATTGATTCTTATATTCGTTTAGAAACTGCTGACAGATATTCTAAGTGAAAGAGCACACTCCTTCATTATAGAACATAACATTTTAGAACATGAGGACTGAGGTTAAGTATTGTTTGCCTCAGTTCTAAAAACACATAAATATAAAAGTTTTAGGTTCCACTGTGGGTGAGGACAAAATAGTTTGAAATTCACTGCTTTCTAGGATAGGAGTACGGCTGATGAACAAAAGAGGAGGTTCATCTTCTGTCAAAATGCTTTCAAAGTGACTGAGCCCATGTACACTTATATAATAGTATTATATCATGTTTTTAACCTGTATATCTTGGTTATTAATTCAGGCATTTTCTCACCCATTTACAAAACATTTGCATTTCCTATTCTAATGAAATGTCTCTTTATATCTCTTATCCACTATTTCATTACATTATCATTTTCTTAATGATTTACAGCTCTTTAAATATTCTGGATACTATTTTTTCTTAACTTTATGCTTTTTAAAGCATAAATATCCAGCATGTAATATCCTGGCTTTTACATATCATTATGCATTATTTACATTGCCTTTTTGTAAACAGAAGTTCTCAAATTTACATAGTAGCCAAAAACCTCTTTTCCTTCATTGTTCATACCTTTAATACATTATTTAGGAAATCCTTCCATACATGAAAGACAACAATATTCTTCCATGTTTTCTCCTCAAATTCTTAAATGATGTTGTTCATATTTCAGCACCTATGTTATTTAACTGGGATCAACATTTGTGAATACAGTTGTGAGTAAAATGCGGTATGATTCCAATTTAATTTTTTCACATGAAAAATGAGTTGACCCATAACAATTTCACAAATAGCCTATCCTTTCCATCACTGACTTACAAAGCCACTCATCTGGATTTTAAGTGTTGATGTTTTGGAGCTGTTTCAGTTCATTTGATCACTGTATCCACGTCTGCACCAATATCAAGCATGTGTGCGTGCTAAGTTGCTTTAGTATGTCCAATTCTTTGCTACCCTGAGGACTGCAGCATGCCAGGCTCCCCTGAGCATGGGATTCTCCAGGCATAAATACTAGAGTGAGTTTCCACGCCCTCCCCCATGGGATCCTGCTGACAAAGAATCAAACCCACGTCTCTTATGTCTCCTACAAAGGCAGACGGGTTCTTTACCAGTAGTGCCAACCATTCTGTTTTAATTATTATAGTGTCTTAAGGTGAGCCCTCTTCACCAAATAATGGAAATTTAACTCTTAGTTAATAGAGTACAGTACTCAAGAATGAAAAATATAAAAACTGGAAAAAAAGAAGCTAATTACTTCGTATGTTATCTATGATTAATTCAAAAAGGAATCTACAAGAAAATTATTAAAAATAAGAGACTTTATCAATGGAATATATAGAATGAACTACATTTTGTACACTAGTTACAAAATATTGGAAATTCTGATTTTTTAGAAAGAAATCATTTATAATGGAATAATAAATGATAACAAAGAAAAGATACAGATAACAAAAGATTTTTCATTCTTTTTCTTCTTTAGAAATGACTTCACTATTCTCAGGCCTTTGCTTTGCCATCTATAGTTCAAAACAGACTTATTAAAGTTGTTGAAAATGCCTATTACGATTCTGAACAAAAGTACTGATTCTATAGTTAATATATAATTGCTGTCTTTATATTAGCATTTAATCTCTCCACTTATGAACATGATATGGCTCTCCATTCAGTTTTGTCTTTTAAGAAAGTGAAGGTGAAAGTCACTCAGTCGTGTCTGATTCTTTGTGACCTCCATGGACTTATATAGCCCATGGAATTCTTCAGGCCAGAATACTGGAGTGGGTAGCCTTTCCCTTCTCCACAGGAGCTTCTCAACCAGGAATCAAACCCAGGTCTCCTGCATTGCAGGCAGATTCTTTACCAGCTGAGCTACAAGGGAAGCCCAAGAATACTGGAGTGGGCAGCCTATCCCTTCCCCAACAGATCTTCCCAGGACAGGAATCAAATCGCGGCTTCTCTTTACCAACTGAGCTACTGTCTTTTTAAAGTCTACTGAAAAAAAAGTTAGAATTTACACCATTCAGGTCTTGGGCATCTTTTGTTATCTGTGTCTTCCCTTTGTTGCCATTTATTATTCCATTATCCAATATAAGTGATGTCTTTCTAAAAAAATAAAATTTCTAATATTTTGTAACTAATGTATAAAATGTAGTTCATTCCATATATTTCATTGACAAAGTCTCTTATTTTTAACAGTTTTCCTGTAGGTTCTTTTTTGAACTATTCATAGATAACATAGCAAGTAATTAGCTTCTCCTTTTCCAGTTTTTATATTTTTCATTCTTGAGTACTGTACTGCATTAGCTAAGAGTTAAAATTTCCATTATTAGGTGAAGAGAGTCCGTCATTTCACATTGCGGGATAGCGGTTTCAACTAGATTATTTCCTTTGTTTTAAAAACTGAAAAATCAGGGTTGGATTTTATTAAGTGTTTTCTTGATGTACTAAAACTATTAATGTAGTGATGTGAATATTCTAACACAAGACACACTTCCATTTCTGAGATAAACTCAACTTGGACATGGAGAATGTATCCTTTTGAACATTTTGTCATAATGTTTTTTTACACTCTGTTAGTTTAGAATAATCATTTATATATTGAGAAACTTCATCTATAAAATTTTCCAGGCCAAGTATTTAATTTTCTGGCAGATTTGAAAAGTCATTAAATTAAAATTATTTTGGAGAAGACTCTTGAGAGTCCCTTGGACTGCAAGGAGATCCAACCAGTCCATCCTAAAGAAGGCCAGTCCTGGGTGTTCATTGGAAGGACTCATGCTGAAGCTGAAACTCCAATACTATGGCCACCTGGTGTGAAGACCTGACTCATTGGAAAAGACCCTAACCCTGGGAAAGATTGAGGGCAGGAAGAGATCAGCCCTGGGTGTTCTTTGGAAGCAATGATGCTAAAGCTGAAACTTGACTTATTGGAGAGGACTCTGATGCTGGGAGGGATTGGGGGCAGGAGGAGAAGGAGACGACAGAGGATGAGATGGCTGGATGGCATCACTGACTCGATGGACATGGGTTTGGGTGGACACTGGGAGTTGGTGATGGACAGGGAGGCCTGGCGTGCTGCGGTTCTTGGGGTCGCAAAGAGTCGGACACAACTGAGTGACTGAACTGAACTGACAGACCTATTCAAGCTTTCTATTTCCGTTAGTCAGTTTCAATACAAAATCTTTTCCTTAGGAACTTATCTCGTCAGTCTTTCCAGTTCTGGCCAGCAATCTCTGAAACTATGCTCTCCCTTTTTAGCACCTTTCACATCTAGAGTTATATTCCTTTTATATTCTCAATACTCTCTTTTTCCTTTAATCAATCTCTTCCAAAGTTTAACTTGTCTTTCCAAAATAACCATATTTTGGTTTCTAAAAGTTCTCTAAAGTCATCTTTCTCCCTTCATTTCCTTTTTTTTTTTTCTGGGTTGTATAATTGTTTATAAATTTCTCAAGTCAGATGCTTAGTTTATTAACTTTGCCTTTCTGATATTTTATTTTTTTAATTTACTTATTTTTTAATTGAAGGATAATTGTTTTACAGAATAATGTTGTTTTCTGTCAAACCTCAACATGAATCATCCATAGGTACACATATATTCTCTCCCTTCTGAACCTCCCTCCCGTCCCTCCCCATCCCTCCCCTCTAGGTTGATACAGAGCCCCTGTTTGAGTTTCCTGAGACATACAGCAAATCCCCATTGGCTGCTTATTTTACATATGGTAATGTACGTTTTGCTGAGGCTGAAACTCCAGTACTTTGGCCACCTCATGGGAACAGCTGACTCATTGGAAGAAAAGACCCTGATGCTGGGAGGGATTGGGAGCAGGAGGAGAAGGGGACGACAGAGGACAAGATGGCTGGATTGCATCACTGACTTGATACACATGAGTCTAGTGAACTCTGAGAGTTGGTGATGGACAGGGAGGCCTGGCATGCTGCGGTTCATGGGGTTGCAAAGAGTCAGACACGACTCAGCAACTGAACTGAACTGAACTAAATGTAAGTTTCCATGTTACTCTCTCCATTTAACACAAAGACTAGCATATAGATTTCTTTATATCACTATTTCTGTGCCCCACAAACTCTGATTTATTTTAAACACTGTTCTGGTCTATTTTTTTCTATGATTTCTTTCTTGATACATGAGCTACTTAGTATGTTTTTAGATTTTTTTTTCTAAGTGGCTTTAAAACATCACCCTTTTAAATTTTATTTCACATTTCATATTATTGTGGTCAATGAATAAAGCTTAAATTTAGAAATTTATTAAAATTTATTTCAAAGCTCTTGTATAAGGAAATGGCAATCCACTCCCGTATTCTTGCTAGAGAATACCATGGACAGAGGAACCTGGTTGGCTGCAGTCCATAGAGTCAGAGACAGTCAGATCCAACTAAAATGACTCAGCATGCACACATTTCAGATCTCTAGTATATGATAAACTTGATAAAAGATCCCCACCTGTGACTGAGAAGAATATGTGTTCTTTAATTGCTGGGTGGGGTTCCATATACATGTATAAATAAATTGTTTAAAGCTCCCATGTCTTTAGTAATATGTTTATGCTTGACTCATCTTTAAGTCTATGGGGTCACACAAAGTCAGATATGACTGAAGCAACTTAGCAGCAGCATCTGTAAGTTAGAGAATTTTATTGTTGTCCAACATAATGCTATATCTGTCAACTTATTCCTACAGTTTATCATATTGTACATGTCTGCCTTGGTACTATGTTATAATGCACATGCAACTGAACTGAATCATTCTGGTGAATTAAGCTTTTTATCGTCATGAAATAATATTCCCGTAAGTCTATTTTATGTTTTTCATATCTTACGCTATTCCTTCTATTTGTCCTCCTTTATCTATGCTCCTTTTAGACATTTTTGTGTGTTTGTTTTACTTCATATATCTTTCTTAATCCATTTCTCCTCTTCCAGTTTGGAACTGACACTATGTTTTACTGGCTATATTGTAATTTTATCACACAAATTAACAAAGTTTCAAGTTAACTGATATTTTGACCTCCCTTCTTCCTCTTTGAACAATATAGAGAATATAAATATCTGAACTCCAAACAACATCTCTTTCAATTTACTTAGCAATTTGTCCAGTAGTTAAGCTCTATCCCATTCTCTGCAAAGGAACTACAAATTGTTTTATTCTATACTTTATTGCTATACATTTAGTTTCATAGAAGGTATGCCCTGTTCTCTCAATTTTTTCCTTAAAAAGAAAACTCTGTTTCTTGAAATGTCTCCTTCAGAGCAGGGGTGAGCAAACTACAATTCCTGGATCAGTTACATATTTTTATGAATACAGTCTTATTGGAACATAGTCACACACATTCGTTTATCTACTGCCCATGGCTGTTTCTGCAAGCTACAGCAGAGCTGAGTAGCTGCAACAGAGACTCTATGACCTGCATGTATTTACTGTCTGATCATCAAAAAGTCTGCCAAACTCTCCTGTGGAAAGTCTTTTAACAAAGGGCTATTCACAGGAAACACCTTATTATTAGTTAATCTGTAATTGGTTTAATTTTGTCCTTATTCTATAAAGAGCTTATGCTGAATATCCCATTTTAAAAGAACTTTTTTTTCTTAACACTTGAAAATACCTCAGTGTCTATTTGTTCCCATTTTCGCTAACAGAAAGTTATTTGTATTTAATTGTTGATGCACACCGTTCATGTCTTTTCTTTCTGTCTGCATTTAAGATCTTGTATTTTACTACTCTAAAGTTTCACTACAATATTTTCTTCAAGTGAATTCCATTTTATTCATCTGGCTTGGTATAGGTTGTGCTTCCTATTCTGCAGATATTTGATCTGGAAAACTCACAGCCATCATTTTGAGTGTTGTCTTTCATTCATTACTTTGAGCATCTATTTGAGACATTTCATTGTAAAGGATGAAGGCCTTTTACACCCTGTCTTCCATGTTTCTTAACCGTCTTATACACTTCTTAGTCTCTCCCTGGACTGCATTCTGGACAATTTCCTTAGAGCTAGTGTCTAATTCAGCATTTCTTTCTTCAGCAGAGTATAGTTTGCTGTTTTGGTGTTGTAGTTAAGTCACTCAGTCATGTCAGACTCTGCGACCCCATGGACTTCAGCCCATCAGGCTTCTCTGACCTTCACTATTTCTTAGACATTGCTCAAACTCATGTCCATTGAGTTGGTGATGCCATCCAAACATCTCATCCTCTTGACTCCTTCTCTTCTTTCCTTCAATCTTTCCCAGCACCAGAGTCTTTTCCATTCAGCCAGCTCTTGGTATCAGGTGGCCAAACTATTGGAGCTTCAGCTTCAGCATCAGTTCTTCCAGAGAATTTTAAGGGTTGATTGCTAATGAATATTCAGGTCGACTTCCAACGAATATTCAGGTGGACAATGACTGTAGTCATCATCCACAGTGATTTTGGAACCCAAGAGAAGAACATTTGCCACAGTTTTCATTGTTTCCCCATCTATTTACCATGAAGTGATGGGACTGGATGCCTTGATCTTAGTTTTGTGAACGTTGAGTTTTAAGCCAGCTTTTCACTCTCCTATTTCACCTTCATCAAGAGGCTCTTCAGTTCCTGTTTACTTTCTGCCATAAGGTTGGTGCCATCCGCATAGCTGAGATTATTGGTATTTCTCCCTGAAATCTTGATTTCAGCCTATGCTTCATCCATCCCGGCGTTTCTCATGATGTACTCTACATATCAGTTAAATAAGCAGAGTGACAATATACAGCCTTGACGTACTCCTTTCCCAATTTGGAACACCATGTGTGGTTCTAACTGTTGTTTCTTGAGAATTCGGCATACAGATATCTCAGGAGGCAGCTAAGGTGGTCTGGTATTCCCATCTCTTCAAGAATTTTACAGTTTGTGGTGATCCACATAGTCAAAGGCTTTAGTGTAGTCAGTGAAGCAGAAGTAGGTGTTTTTCTGAAACTCTCTTGCTTTTTCTATGATCCACCTGATGTTTGCAATCTGATCTTTGGTTCCTCTGCCTTTTCTAAATCCAGCTTGTACATGCTGAACTTCTCATATCATGTACTACTGAAGCCTAGGTTGAAGGATTTTGAGCATAAACTTGATAGTATGTGAACTGTGTGTCTGTTCTTTAATGCATGTTTAATTTCAACCATCATACTTAAATTTTCTTAAATTATATTTGGTTCTTTTGCAAACCTACTTGGTCATCTTTGGTAATCTTAGTTTCTCTCTTTAATTTCATCTGCTATTTCCTTTAACATTTCACAAATTGTAATTCAATATGTAGTCTCAGGGTTCTTACAGGATCATTTCACCATACAACCCCTTGTTTCTCTGTGTTTGTTGATTGTGATTAAGTGTTCTTATTTGATTAAATTTAATTTGTGAGAATCTTGAGGATCTAAATTATAACTGCCTCCTGCACAGGCCTTTTAATTTGCTTCTATAAATAATCAGGTATCATTTGTAACCTGTATAAGTTTAATTTCCTTTTGTCCTGGTCTTTGTGTATATTTATTAGTTGGTGTACTTGCCCTGCATTTAGCCCTGGTCTTTATCTTGGCTTTTCCTTTTTGTGTATCTACGCTCAACATATTAAGTTTCAGTACCGCTCTTTTCTCCTTAATTCTTTTTACTCTCAGAGACTTCCCTTACTTTCACATGGTACAGCCATGGTTTAGAATGCTTTGTTGAACTGTGGTGAGATGAACCTTTAAGAATCCCTATTACCATACTGTAAAAAGCAAAGTCCTTAAAAAATGAGTTCTTACAGAAGGCTGACCAACACATAGATCTTTACTTCTTAAATACTTTAGTATAATGTCAGTTTTTACACACTGCCCTGGGTACTTTATACATGATGTTTTAGAATCTAAAGGTAAACAACTTAACACTGCACACTCATATAAAATGAGTCCTAGGCAGGCACTCAGAAGAGTTTGCTAAATGGAATAAATGTCTTTAAAAATACAGTAAGTATGACATTTCACTGCTTTCAGAAATTATTTTTAAAAATTTGAGCTTATTACTGAATACTATAGAGAGCATACTGGTTAGAAGGAAGAAATCTTAAGTCATACTGTCTTTGTTTTAAACTCCACCTGGCTCTAAATAGCTGTGTGACTTGCATCTCAGTTTCCTCTTCAGTAAAATGGGCAAAATAATACTTACTTTATGGCGATATTATAAGAATTACATAGATTAATACAAGAAAATGGCTCACAGAAGTACCTGACACACAGTAGCCCTTATATAAATGTTAGTGCCTATTCCTACTATTATTAGTAATACTATATTATTACGAAAATAAAATTATTTTCATTATTACTATATCATTAACCAAATACCTCAAATACACAATTATTTATCCAGCAACAAATCAAGGAAGAGCCACTTTCCAGCTTACATCATTTATATGTTTCTATAAAGAAAATGGGCTAATGCCAGTTTTCACAGATCTTATGAGAATTATAAATTCTTTCCATCCAGAGATGTTGGAATATGATTGGACATGGAGTTGATAGAAAGCACCATTAAAGCATGCATACAACACAGCTGGATTACTTGGCAGGGAAAATCAAGACTTGAATTAATCACGGAAGTTAGATGTATTCCTGACCTCAAGTCTAGCTATTTACCACTAAAGATTTAACTCTTATATATATGAATCGCACTTAGAAGTATACTTTATGGGGATACTATAATAATTAAATGAATTAGTACAGAAGTGCCCAGCATACACACACAGAGACACTCACATTGTTTTTAATATACTTTATAAGATTTTTTTTTTCCTGGAAGAGTTTAGTTTTCTGTGCTTTCCCAAAAAAGTCCTCACTTAAAATTTGGTATTTTTGATAAATGTCCAATGATATAATTAATAATTGCTTTATTTTCCCCTCAAAGTAAAATTTTTTAAATTTTCAGTTGGAGAGTAATTGCTTTACAATATTGTGTTGGTTTCTCCCTTACATCAATATAATCAGCCATATGTATACATATATGCCCTCCGTTTTGAACCTCCCTCCCACTTCTCACCTCAGTCCACCCCTCTAGGTTGTCACAGAGCTCCAGTTTTGAGTTTCCTGTGTAAATTTAAAAAATCAACGTGCCTGTCACCCTCTCCTCAAAAAGCCTAAGAAATAGTGTATATTCCAAATAGGCCTTTACTTGACAAACATATGTCTTACTTATCAGATAAAACTGTACTAAAATATGAACTTTGGAGTACACAAGTAGCCTTGCACAGATCCTGACTTTCTGATTTTACATCTCTATTTGATTGTTGCCTATTTAAATAGTTTAATCTGCCTACCTCAGCACTGTTCAACACAAGATAATTTCTTATATGTTTCTATAACAGAAAACTCATGGCAATTTTATTAAATAAGAAAGTTATAAATATCTCCTTGTCCAGAGTTATATTCTTGTCAACATTAATGGATATTTAAGCTATGTAAGCCAGGAATTGCTTAGTACAGGTTTTACTAAACTCAAAAATGTTTTCTTCTTGCCTAAGTGGTCAATTTTGTATCAAGTCACTGAAATGAGTTAAGACAAAGTGAATTTAAATCTGCAGGCTTTTCAGAGAGATGGGTATTAGGACTATGAAGACACAGGCTAATTTTCTCAAAGTAAACAATCATAGAAGAGGCCAGCACATTCCCACTAAATGCTTGTTAGGACTTTACTTAACCTTAAAAAGAGACAATGCTCAGCTTTATGGCATGACTGCCTCCTAGAAATTCTTCACGACTACCTCAAAAATGCATTCCTGTACTCCTACTTACATGGAACATGAAAGAAAAAAATTAGATAATTAATACCAGTCAAAAAAGCCTCTAAGGATATAAAACGTATGTGATCTATGTATTAGCTTTCTATCAAAATTATTTTTTAACTAAACAGATTATAACTATTTCATAAAAAACAAGTTTATTCTTAGAAACCTCTATTTGCAATAATTACAAGGTAGATGCTTTAGAAAGGCATCTAGAATGACAGTAAAAATTAATCAAGTTATGTCCTCTGGTATTACCAAATCCAATTTAAAAATGCTATCAATGAGAACTGCGAAGCATGATATCCTGGCACCAAAATTTCATCACCTTATCATTCACGACAAGGTGTTATTAGTTGAACTCTCCAAGACCTGGAAAACTTATGAAAATCCTTTGAGAATGTCCCAAAGGATGCACAGGTGCTTGTGATTAAACAGATTTAGCTTCAAGTTGCTCTTTGACCAAATTACATATTAACTCATTAGGGACTTAATGTTACTGGCCTTTCATAATAGTGCTATGAGTTTGTTTGCAATTCCTTCAAGCACTTTCTAAAATTCTCAAATAAATGAGATTTTTCAAACTATTCAACAATGTATTTAATAAATAAAGTATGAAATATTCATAATTAAGATTTTACCAAAGTAGAACTTGATTTTTCCATTAAATATGTTTTCTTCCCTTGTATTCGGAAGTAATATACTATAAATATATTCTTTTTATATCCCAATCATAAGGCTAAATAAAGGCATGACTAGACACAAGACAGCAACCATGAGGAAGAGTGCTTAGAGACAGGCTTGTTGACAGGACAGCCTTTTTTTTTTTTAACTACTGCTAATCAGTTCTTCAGGGAAATCATCCAGTCAAAACCCAGCAACTTTCATGTAAACCTGGTAATGTTTAAACATAGCATAAAAAGTAGCCTTAATTCAGGTGTTTTTTTATTCCCTCCTTCTCTCTCTTTGCTCAGAACATGGAAGATCAATATATTTAATGTACAAAGAATATGCCACTTTATTCACTTTCAGTTGTGGTATGCTAGTTAAGTACTATCCTTTCAATTATGTGAGTTAATATACTTATGACGTTATCAGCTATTTAGTTGAGTTCTTTTTTCTCCATTATCAATTGCCATGCTTATTAATGTTTTAAAATAATCTAGTCTTTCTAGATAAAGAAGATGCAGTACATATATAAAAAGGAATATTACTTAGCCCTTAAAGAGAAGGAAATAATGCCATTTACAGAAACATGGATGGACCTAGACTGTGGCACGAAGTAAGTCGGAAGGAGGAGAAATATCATATGACATCCCTTATATGTGGAATCGGGAATGAAATAAATCAACTTCTTTACAAAACAGAAACACACAGACGTAGAAAACGAACTTATGATTGTCAGGGGAAAGGGAGAGTTAAGAGGTCTGGGAAGGTCATGTACACATTGCTACATTCATAATGGATAAACAACAAGGACCTCTTGTATAGCACATGGAACTCTATTCAGTGTTATTGCCAGCCTGGATGGGAGGGGGACTGGTGGGAAAATGGATTCAAGTATATGTATGACTGAGCTCTTTACCTGAAACTACAATAACATTGTTAATCGGCTATACCCCAATATAAAATATTAGGTTGGTGCAAAAGAAATTTCAGTTTTGCATTGTTGTACTTTGCTGTTTGATATTAGAATACATTCTTAAATAAATGTGGTTATATTATTTTTAAAAATTATCTAGTCTTTACTTGGTGAGATATTATTTCAGTAAGCAAAAATATTTAAAATGTAAGAGACACATTGTCTGTGTCTCTTGTGCTGTCTCGCATACAGGGTTATCATTACCATCTTTCTAAATTCCATATATATGTGTTAGTATACTGTATACTAACAAGAACACCCACTCCAGTGTTCTTGCCTGGAGAATCCCAGGGACGGAGGAGCCTGTTGGGCTGCCGTCTATGGGGTCACACAGAGTCGGACATGACTGAAGCGACTTAGCAGCAGCTGTAGAGGAGGCGGCAGCAGCAGCAGCATACTGTATTGGTGTTTTTCTTTCGGGCTTACTTCACTCTGTATAATCGGTTCCAGTTTCATCCCCCTCATTAGAATTGATTCAAATGTATTCTTTTTAATGGACTTTTGGACTCTGAGGGAGAGGGAGAGGGTGGGATGATTTGGGAGAATGGCATTGAAACATGTATATTATCATGTTAGAAACGAACTGCCAGTCTATGTTCGATACAGGATACAGGAAGCTTGGGGCTGGTGCACGGCGATGATCCAGAGAGATGATATGGGGTGGGAGGTGGGAGGGGGGTTCAGGATTGGGAACTCATGTACACCCATAATGGATTCATGTCAATGTATGGCAAAACCAGTACAGCATTGTAAAGTAAAATAAAAATTAAAAATTAAAATTAAAAAAAATGTAAGAGATACATTAATACAAATCACCAGTAATTTATTCATACAGAATCTGTCAGTCAAATGCATTTATTATCCCACTGAGCAATGCATAGTAAGACGAAATCTTTTAGGTAAAGAGAAAAGTTAAGCCAATTAATCTAGGTGTAATCGAGAAAAAAGATTAGAAGAACCTAACAATTCACGTTCAAGTTCCGAACCCAAATATTCAGCACCTGGAACCAATGTAATTCTTTAAATAAGCAGATCCTAAAGGATAAGAATAAAAGAAGATCCAATAGAATATTTATTTTGTTCTAGGTTTGGAGCTTTATATTTCTAAGTATGATCTCAGAATAACAATAGTTCCAGTGAAGGTAATTTTCAAATTGTATCCCCACCAAAATCACGATGGAAGACACTCCCTATTAGAAATACATAAGCTGGCTCGACAACCAATCCCAGGAACTTTACATGATTTTCTTCTCTCTGACAAACTACAGTAAGCCCCTCTTCAAGATTTCAGGAACACACAGAAGATGCTTAGTGCCCCTTGGAGTTTCTGCTGGTCAGCTACTTGGTCTACACAGTAATCATCAGAAATGATATTTAGAGTTGACAAAAATCAATTCTGGGTAATTTAAATGACTTGGCAAACAAGATTTCTGCTAGCTGTCCTATATACAAGAATTTTACTAAATATCTTCTCATTGGATAATTTCATTTTTGTTCAGCAAATCACTAGTTTTAGTATTTAAAGATAAGTTGTATTTAATCGACAAAAGCAGCAGGACAAAATGAGTTACAACTGATTATATTTGCTTACTACACAGTATCTTTCAATCACATGAAACAAAATTCAACTTAAAGTCTGCAAACAACATAAAAGATAAATCTTTAACTAGATGAAACATAACTTTTACAAAATTGTAGACATAATTTAAAGACAGAGCTATTGATTGAAAATAGGTAGCTATTTATTTCAAAGTATTGTATAAGGAAGCATAAAAGAGATAAAAGTATAAACTATCAATCTTACTACAATGAAATGGAAAAGTTGAAAATTACTTGTATTCTCCGTAGAGAACTCAACTTATTTTGAGGATAAACGAATATTATGTCATCTGATCTTCAAACTGTGAAATCCCTAAGAAATGCAAGCTGTTATTAACAGGGAGCTGGGGCTAAGTTAAGTAACTTGCCAAAGTCACATCACCCAAGGCACTCGAAAGACAGAGCCTGCACTCCCAGCCAGGAGTGTCTCCCTGCTGTCTCCCCAGTAGTGACAAGGAGAGCAAAACATCACAAACAAAAGCTGAGGCTTATCACAGGGAAAATTCAGCAATCAGTTAAAATGTGAAGAAACCAAAGGGAATTCTTTTTCTTGATTGTAATCACACATAATTCAGATGGGAGGTATATATGTGAGAAACAAAACTGAGGGAGTAACAAGCTAGACTTTATGGACTAGAAAATAATAATTGGAATGTTCAGCACATATATCGAAATGCAAAGCACACACACACAAGAAAATGACAATGCTCCTCCAACTTTTGTGTATCCAACAGTAATCCCTTTAAAAAGGCAGGGATTGCTTTCTGCTGACCTCAAAACCCTAACCCTAAACTGAGGTGGCCAGATATATACGGTTTTTCAACTTATTTATAAAGCAGGATCCCTAGTGATTTTTCCCAGTAAATCAACATCCCAAAAGACAATGTAAAGTGACCAGGATAAAAGCTACATGAACCAAAAAGTCTGGCTTCTTTAAGTGTAAGCACATCAGTTTTATACATGAATATATAATATGGTAAATGTAAAAGGTCTACACAGTTCAGCTGAGTTCACTCAGTCGTGTCCAACTCTTTGTAACCCCATGGACTGCAGCATGCCAGGCCTCCCTGTCTATCACCAAATCCCAGAGCTTACTAAAACACATGTCCAGCATATCAGTAATGCTATACAACTATCTCATCCTCTGTTGTCCCCTTCTCCACCTGCCTTCAATCTTTCCCAGGATCAGGGTCTTTTCAAATGAGTTGGTTTTTTGCATCAAGTGGTCAAAGTATTAGAGATTCAACTTCAGCATCTGTCCTTCCAATGAATATTCAGGACTGATTTCCTTTAGGATGGACTGGATGGATTTCCTTGCAGTCCAAAGGATCTCAAGAGACTTCTCCAACACCAGAGTTCAAAACTGTCAGTTCTTTGGTGTTCAACTTTCTTTATGGTCCAATTCTCACATCTGTACATAACTACTAGAAAAATCATATCTTTGAGTAGACAAATCTTTGTTGACAATGTAATGTCTCTGCTTTTTAACAGGCTGCCTAGGTTTGTCATAGCTTTTCTTCTAAGGAGCAAGTGTCCTTTAATTTAATGGTTGCAGCCACCATCTGCAGTGATTTTGGAGCCCAAGAAAACTGTCACTGTTTCCATTGTTTCTCCATCTATTAGCCAAGAAGTGATGGGACTGGATGCCATGATCTTAGTTTTCCGAATGTTGAGTTTTAAGCTAGCTTTTCATTCTTCTCTTTCACTTTCATCAAAAGGCTCTTTAGTTTCTCTTCACTTTCGGCCATAAGGGTGGTGCAATCTCCGTATCTGAGGTTATTGATATGTCTCCTAGCAATGTTGATTCCAGCTTGTGCTTCTTCCAGCCCAGCGTTTCTCATGATGTACTCTGCATATAAGATCTTGGCGTAATCCTTTTCCAACTTGGAAGCAGTCTGTTCATGTCTGGTTCTAACTGTTTGTTCTTAACCATAGAGATTTCTCAGATGGCAGATAAGGTGATCTAGCAGTCCCTTCACGTGAAGAATTTTCCAAAGCTTGTTGTGATCCACAGAGTCAAAGGCTTTAGCACAGTCAATAAAGATGTTTTCCTGGAATTCTCTTGCTTTTTCTATAATACAACGCATGTTGGCAATTTGATCTCTGCTTCCTCCGCCTTTTCTAAATCAAGCTGAACATCTGGAAGTTCTCAGTTCACCTACTATTGAAGCCTAGCTTGGAAAATTTTCAGCATTACTTTGCTAGTATGTTAGATGAACACAATTGTAAGGTAGTTTGAACATTCTTCGGCATTGCCTTTCTTTGAGATTGGGATGAAAACTTTCCTTTTCCAGTGTGGCCACTGCTGACTTTTCCAAATTTGTTGGCATATTGAGTGCAGCGCTTTCACGCCATCATCTTTTAGGATTTGAAATAGCTCAGCTGGAATTCCATCACCTCCACTAGCTTTGTTTGTAGTGATGCTTCTTAAGGCCCACTTGACTTAGCACTCAGATGTCTGGCTCTAGCTGAGTGATCACACCATTGTGGTTATCTGGGTCATGAAGATCTTTTCGGTATAGTTCTTCTGTGTATTCTTGCCACCTCCTCTTACTATCTTTTGCTTCTGTTAGGTCCATACCATTTCTGTCCTTCACTGTGCCCATTTTTGCATGAAATGTTCCCTTGGTATCTCTAATTTTCTTGAAGAGATCTCTAGACTTGCCCATTCCATTGTTGTCCTCTAATTTTTTGCACTGATCACTGAGGAAGGCTTTCATATCTCTACTTTGCTATTCTTTGGAATTCTGCATTCAGATGGGTATATCTTTCATGTTCTCCTTTGCCTTCAGCTTCTCTTCCTTTCTCAGCTATTTGTTAGGCCTCCTCAGGCAACCATTTTGCCTTTTTGCATTTCTTTATTCTTGGGGATGGTTTCAATCATCGTCTCCTATACAATGTCATAAACCACCGTCCATAGTTCTTCAGGCACTCTATCAGATCTAATCCCTTGAATCTATTTGTCATTTCCACTGTATAATTATAATGAATTTGATTAGGTCATATCTGAATGGACTAGTGGTTTTCCCTACTTTTTCAATTTAAGTCTGAATTTTGCAATAAGGAGTTCATGATCTGAGCTACAGTTCTTGTTTTTGCTGACTGTATAGAGCTTCTCCATCTTCTGCTGAGAAAAATATAATCAATCTGAATTCAGTATTGCCCATCTGATGATGTCCACGTGTAGAGTCGTCTCTTGGGTTGTTGGAAGAGGGTGTTGGCTATGACCAGTGTGTTGTCTTGGCAAATTTCTGTTAGTACTTCATTCTGTACTCCAAGGCCAAAATTGCCTGTTACTCCAGGTATCTCTTGATTTCCTAATTTTGCATTCCAGTCCCCTATGATGAAAAAGACATCTTTTTGGGTGTTATTTTTGGAGGTCATCATAGAACCTTTCGACTTCAGCTTCTTTGGCATTAGTGGTTGGTGCATAAACTTGGATTACTGTGTATTGAATGGTTTGCCTCGGATATAGAGAAGAGTCTGTCATTTTTGAGACTGCACCCAAGTACTGCATTTCAGACTCTTCTGTTCACTATGAGGGCTACTTCATTTCTTCTAAGGGATTCATCACCTACAACAGTAGATATAATGGTCACCTGAATTCTACTCACTATTCTGGTACATTATAGTTCTCTGATTCTTAAAATGTCAATGTTCACTCTTGCCATCTCCTGTTGGACAACTTCCAATTTGCCTTGATTCATGGACCTAACACTCCAGGTTCCTGTGCAGTATTGTTCTTACAGCATTGGACTTTACTTCCATCACCACAACTGGGCATTGTTTTCAGTTTGGCTCCAGCTCTTCATTGTTTATGTACCTATTTCTCCACTCTTCTACAGTAGCATATTGGGCACCTACCGACCTGGGGAGTTCGTCTTTGAGTGGCCTATCTTTTTGCCTTTTCATAATGTTCATGGGGTTCTCAAGGCAAGAATGCCGATGTGGTTTGCATTCCCTTCTCCAGTGGACCACATTTTGTCAGAACTCTCCACCATGACCCATCCATCTTGGGTGGCCCTACACGGCATGGCTCATATCATTGAGTTAGACAAGGCTGTGGTTCATGTGATCAGTTTGGTTAGTTTTCCCTAAGTGTGGTTTTCTTTCTGTCTGTTGTCTGATGGACAAGGATACGAGTCTCGTGGAAGTTTCCTGATGGAAGGGAATGTTTGTTGGGGAATATCTACATAGTTAGATATGTCTAATTAAAACAGAAAAATGATATATTCTTCAAAATAAAATTTATTAGAAACATGTTATTTATAATAAGACAAATAACAAAGGAATTTTAAGAAATAAAAGCATTTAGACATATCTCTCGAAGATGCAGTGTTTAGCAATATAAATGAGGAGTAAGGTGAAATTTGCTCAAGGAGTTAAGAGTGTTGTTTCAATGTGCTACTAATTCTGGTTAAAGAAAGAAAGTAGCAAAAGACCTTTCAATGATAAAGAACCTAAGCATTATCAGGATAAGAGATGAGAGTGTTGAAGAAGAAACCATGTAATTTGAGCCTAAGGATGTAAAAGCAGTTTGAACAAAATTCTGTAATGTGAAGATGAATGGGAAGTGGGACCAGGACAAACATATTCTTCAAAGTCACAGTGACCAATGACAGAAACTAAGGTTAGTCTTAACCTCTAACAACAAACACAAGCATGCTACAGCTGTTGGATAAAATAAAGACAGACAGGAGGGTTCTTTTAAGATCTGACAAAAATTCATCAGTTCATCCTGGAGAAGCATTTTATCCCTATTCATAACAAGTCCATTGGTAATGGCATATAACAATGAGTTTAAAACCAGACCAAAGTGGAAAGCCATCATTGTTATGGAACAGTACATGACTGAAGGCACAAATTTTGGTGAAGTCTCATGCCTGGTGGGCCACCAATTCCCTCGGCCTGCAGTGAGTGCCTCCAATTTGAACTTTATTCCCCACATCAGTCCTACAGGAAATAAAAATCCATTACAGAGAGGTACTGACTCTCTACACCTCCCCTTAACCCTCACCTCACCACAAGAGTTTGCAATAATAGGCCTCTAATTTTAAAAGTAAACATTTTATGCTTTGAAACAGAACCAGACCTGCAAACATTTTTCTCTCATGCACTCGTCAATGGAAACAAAGTTACTCTATGAAGGGGTGAGGAAATGAAGAATGCTTTGTGATGATTCCCTCTCGTAAGTTATCAAAAACACCCTTAAAAATTACATTCTGACTTTTCTTACAAACTCTCCGACGAACAATGTACTTAGAAATGGTATTGAAAATGAGAAAAATACAGGCTGTGGAGTAAGGCAGCCCTCCATCTAATCCTGTGCATGGCAATTCTAAAGCAGCTCTGCTAAGGCATGGACTGTTATCCTCCAGCCCGTAGTTTCCTACAGGCAACATTCTGTACCTCACTAAAATGCTGTGAAGACAAGTGGGATGACACATGAACAGCATCTAGTACGGGATCCTAGCAACTCCATCGGTGGCAACTGTATTTGGCTGATGATAATAAGAAAAATAAAGCTAAAACATTACCGTGGAAGCTTACTCCCTACTTCTTGGTAGCTGATCAATAGTTCTAAACAGATACTACTCCCAATGAGCACACTACCCACAACAGATTGCTAAAACAACAATAATAAATTGATTCCTAGTTGAGAATTCCCAACTAGAAAAGATCGGGGCAAAACTGCTGTCACAATGAACAGCTGTTTCTCAGAGGAAGCCACAAGATCATGAAACCTTCCCTGTTATTCTACAGGGCTTGCGAAGCAGGTGAGAATAGACGTTCTTTTGTTAACTAATGCAGAAAGGGCCTCAGAGAAGAAGGAAGGAAGGAAGAGTCGAGAGAGAGAAGAAGGGAAGGACAGAGGGAGGGAGAAAGAAAAGAAGCTAAACAGCTCTTCCTATACACATTAGATGGGAGAGCCCAGTAACAGTGGGGAGACTCCCTGGACTAGCATCTCCGTTCAGTCACCCGTTAGCTGTGTAACAGTGGGTAAGTCACTATCTCTGTAAGCCACAGTTTCCTCATCTGTAAAATGGGAATAATCACAGTACACATACCACATCTGTTTGTTGTTGTAAGGATTAAATGATAGAATAGCACCTGGCACTTGACTGACAGTAGATATGTTAGCTATGAGAGAATGTCACCCACTGTAGTTGGGGGCATCTGATACTAGATGAAGAAAAGTCTCAGCAGAGATCAGAAGGGTGAGTACAATAAATCAGCCAGGCAAAATATGGAGGGAGTGCACCGGGCAATGGAAAAAATAAGCAGAGTGGCCTGAGCTCCAGAGCAAACACTCCATGGAAAGCTGCTGTGGTGGAGGGCAGGTATAGAATGAGTGCTCCAACTTCTTATGTGCAACTCAAGACAGATCTCCACTTTAGGAGAATTTCCTACTCATTCATGACTGGGGTGAACAATGTGAACATATTTTAACATATTAAGCATTTTAACAATGTAAACATATCTTAATAGTAACTTAAAGAGAAAATATGTATCTTTGCCTAGTGTATTTTTAAAAACTTTTATACTGCAAGATATTTCCTTCCTAATATTGTACTGATTTCTGCCATATATCAACATGAATCAGCCACGGGCATACATATGTCCCTTCCCTCCCGATTCCAGCCCCCACCTCCCACCCCTCTGGTCACCACCGAGCACTGGGTTGAGCTCTCTGTGTCACACAGCAAATTCCCACTGGGCATTTATTTTACACATGGTAGTGTACGTGTTTCCATGTTCCTCTCTGAATTCGTCCAACCCTCTCCTTCCCCAGCTGGGTCCAGGAGACTGTTCTGTGTCTGTGTCTCCACCACGGCTCTGAACATAGACCCGCTAGTACCATCTTTCTAGATTCTACACACATCCATTAATATATAAGCAGCTCAATACCAGAAAAACAAACAACCCAATTAAAAAAATGGGCAGAAGGCCTAAAGAGACATTTCTCCAAAGACATATGGCCAAAAAACACAAGAAATGACGCTGAACATTGCTTATTATTCAGTTCAGTTCAGTCACTCAGTTGTGTCCGACTCTTTGTGACCCCATGAATCACAGCACATCAGGCCTCCCTGTCCATCACAGATGCAAATCAAAGTTACAATGAGGTATCACCTTACACTAGTCAGAATCTCCATCATTTAAAAATCTATGAACAATAAATGCTGGAGAGGATATGGAGAAAAGGGAACCATCTTGCATTGTTGGGTGAGAATGTAAATTTATACAGCCACTATGGAGAACAGTATGTATATTCCTTAAAAAAACAAGGAATATGACCCAACAACCCCACTACCATATGACCCAACAATCCCACTACTGGGCATATACTCTGAGAAAACCACACCTGAAGGAGACACATGTACTTCGATACCCCAGTGTTCACTGCAGCACTTTTTACAACAGTTAGGAAATGGAAGCAGCTTAGATGTCTGTTGTATTAATGTAATTTTCCAGAACAACCTTCAACATATGAAAGTTCCACATCTATCCCTAATATTTTCATACTAACTCACTAAAATTAGCATAGTTTCTGAAGTTGAATCGTATGGAATTAACCAGCAACCTAAGAGATCAGAAGACATTGACAAACAGACATTTATCTATCAGTAATACCTAATAGTAATTTCTATCAATCTTGCACTGTGGTCTTCCTAAATATCTACTGTACAGCACTTTTCTCCCAATTAAAAAGAAAAAAAAAAGGACACAATGTCCAAAATTCAAGGACTATAATCATAAAAAAAGGAAGTAAAAATTTGCCTGCAAAATTGTACTTCCCTTATAATCTTCTTTATGCTTATTTTTATTCTAAAGAAAATTCCCTCTCCAGATTATTTATTCAAATAAAGTCTTTTATACTTATCTCTAACGATTTTAATTCAGTACAATGTGAATATGAGCACATGTGTGCATGTCTGTGTATATAAGAAGTGTATGGTAGCAGCTACTTCCAGGAGCCATGTGAACTCTGAAACAAAGTACAGCTCTCACCTTATCACCCTCCACCTTGAACCTTTCTCCACTCAAACACTTTTCCCTCTGCCCACCACCTACTAAGGACGCTAAGTAACCCACAGAAATCCTACCAGATCTAAGGCAGATATGGAATTAGATGGATTCAAAACCATACAATAGAGACTTGGTCTCTTTCTCCATTTGCTCAAGTGGGGAATAGAGACAGCAAAAGGATGCCGAGTTATCATGAAGACTGGCTGGTATGTGTAAGGCATTTGGAAAACTATCTTGTTCACAGAAAATATTCAGTATCTGATGTGTATTATTATTTTAAAATTTTATGCATAATTGTGTCATGGATCCTCAAGACCACCCTCAGGTTTGATAATTTGTTGGAGGGAGCCACAGAACTCAGAAACTTTGTTATACTCGCTGTTACAGCTTCTTACAGGGAAAAGATACAGAGTAAAATCACAGTTGTCTTCTCCCAGTAGTTTCATTATTCCAGCAAGGACATGTCACAACACATGTGATACGATGTACTGCGAAGATACCAAGAGTTATGGAGGAGGTCAGTCACGCAGACCAGAATGCAGACCTCCAGCATGAACGACCTCGGTCCTCCCGTCTTCAGCGCCACACAGATGATGAGCCAACACAGTGTAACCCAAGGCCGCAGGTGAACAAAAACAAGTGTTCACAATAAATCACATTTTTTGCATAACTATCTAGCTTGGCCCAAGGTCCCAGGTATACAAAAACTGCTTTATTGGGCAGGATATTCCAAGAGTTTACAGTTGTTCTCCCCAGAGCCAGTCAAGGACCAGCAATTTCTTTGAAATGTGCAGGGTTTGACTACCTCAAGTTTACTGAGTTAACCCGTCATGGCATAATAATTTATTAAGTAATGACCACGTACCAAGAGCTGTGATACTTAATACTTATCTCATTTAGTACTTAAATACTACCCTGAGAAAAGAATTAACATTTCCTTTTACAAATATGGAAACTGAGGCTCAAAAATGTTAAACGTATTTATAGTCACATAACTGATGTGGAATCCAAACCCTGTTCTCTCAAACTGCAAAGACTTTGCTATTTCTACTAAACCACGTTGACTCATAAAACATAAAAATTAAAGTAGCATATTATGCAGTATATCACACATACAGGCACATAAGTGTATCTAATAGTCAAAGTTTTTTCTGCTAGTGAAAAAATAATTTTGAAAAACACTGTGAATTTATGGAGGAAGTAAACTAGACTTGTGAACCAATTTTCATTTAAAATATTGACTTTTTCTTGCAAGGGTATCTAGTCATAACCAGGTGATGAAAAGTAAGTCCAATAAATTCAGCAATAAAGCTTTCCTGAAATTAAAAATAAATTCAACCTTCTCTAAATTCAACCTTTTTTTTCTTTATACCTCAAAAGTTTTTAATCCCCATAAACATTTGCTGAAACACAAAAGTGACTCACCCATCTATTACGAACAATGTAATTTTTCATTGTAGAAATGAAAATGTATCACCAGTTTCCCTAGGGAGACAACAATGCTTTCTCACTTTAATATGTGTGTGGGTTTTTTCCCCCATTTAATCAGCTAATACTTTTCAAAAGATCTTTTTAATGCCTAAATGAAAGGATTCCAGATCAGAGACCTGACCTCTCTATTAAAGCATCTAAAGGAAACCCTAGGAACGTAAAATCCATTCAAAGGCAAATCACAGGTAGCTTATTGTACAATGCATTAAGAAAAGAAAAGGGAAAAAAAGCTTCATGAAAACTGTACAGAATTTGGTGAAATTATACCACAAAAATAAAAATTGATCTTAAGCATAAAGAAACAAATTCAGAGCCAAAAACTTATTACAAAAGTGCTTTGTAATCCAGCCAGGAGGGGAGTCTTTATGAAAAACTTCAGAATTTGTCACTTTTTCAATCAAAATTTCTGATTACAACTTAATGTTGGGAAGGCTCAAAAGAGAACAAAACACACATTTTTCAATAGATTTAAAAATCTAAAAATTTTAAAGCTAACTTTCAACATCTGAAAACTTAAGTTTTACTACAGACAACAGGAGTAGAATGAATTACTAAACAGTAAATGAAGTAATATAGATATAAATACTTTTAAAAAATTAAGATTTTTAACATACCATAAACATGGTTCTGAAGTTATTCAAATCAGTCAAGAAGTCTTCTACGGACACCTTCTTCACGTCGACGGCATAGTACGCCATTATATTCTGGTATAACTTGTCCATGTTTTCATGTAATTTTGAAATTTTCTCATATTGTTCTTTTGCACTGATAACAAAGCTGTATATTATAGTTAAGGTACTCTGAAATTTACAAAGAAATGTTTTAGGGAAAAAAAATCCTTAAGTAATATGTTTTAATTGTTAGCCATTATTACACATCTTCAAAATGCCAAAACTAGCTCTAAGAGCTAACCGTTCTCACAGTTCAATCCATACTATACAGTGATGAAATCTTCACTGTGATTCATAATTAACAGTGGTAAAGCAACCAGAAAAGTTAAATATTTAAATATTTAACATTTTGCTTCTACAATTGTGTTCAAGGGTATTTTTATTCTAATTTGCCTATCTTATCAGATCTCATAATATAATTTAAAATTATAGTTCAAGAGTTTCAATAATATTCAAATGTCTCCTTATACTTTCTAAAAATCTAGATCAAAACAGTACTAGTAGTCACTGCATTATATCCAGTATCATTTTTAATCCTTGGATGAACAAAAGATTTTGTATACTAAAATCACAAAATCATAAGCAATTATAATAATACATACGTGTATCTCCATATACTGTCTTGTGAAACAACCATATTTGTGAAGTGCTAATAGGTGAAGTGAATTTATGTAAATAGAAATCACATTTCAAATGCATTCAGAAATTATCATTACATGGAACTTTTGTTGATTCATTTGTAATATGCAGTAAGCATCCCTTTATTTACCAACCAAGTTCAGAAATCAATGTTGGTTCATTTATTCAATCTATGAACTAAAATTTATGTCCAAAATAGAGACTATATCCATATGGATCATTTATATAGCCTTAGTGAAGTGAAGTCACTCACTCGTGTCCAACTCTTTGTGACCCCATGGACTGTAGCCTACCAGGCTCTTCCATCCAAGGGATTTTCCAGGCAAGAATACTGGAGTGGGTTGCCATTTCCTTCTTCAGGAGATCTGCCCACTTTGTAGGCAGATGCTTTACCATCTGAGCCGCCTTAACTCTCATCTAAAAGAGGAATCATTTTCTGCCTTTGCTTGTCCAAACCTATCATTCTAAGCTTAGTTCAATTCTTCCTCTTCCATGAAGCTCCCTTGTCTAATCTCTGCAACTAAGAGTGATTACTTGTTCACTGAATACACAGCACTTGCAGTCCACTGTACTCTGTGCAATGAAGTTCTTTGCTTGTCCTTCTAGTTCAATCCCCTAGTAGTGCTTTGTTCTTGCTTCCCTGGTGGCTCAGATGGTAAAGCGTCTGCCTGCAATGTGGGAGACCCGGTTCAATCTCTGGGTCAGGAAGATCCCCTGAAGAAGGAAATGGTAACCCACTCCAGTATTCTTGCCTGGAAAATCCAATGGAAGGAGGAGCCTGGAGTCCATGGGTTTGCAAAGAGTCAGACACGACTGAGCAATCTGCCACATTTGGGGGGTTAACCACCTGTGACTGTCTGCCCTTTCTCTAGATGTTGTATTAAGTAAAATCATCTGCAACTGTATTGGTGCCGATGACTAATTCCACTCTACTGTCATCACTCTTAAATTGTGGTAGGAAAGATAAGAAGTCTCAAAAGTCTGATGTGAGAGGATATATATATATGACTAATTCAAAGTTGTATGGAAGAAATCGATGCAACATTATACAGCAATTTTCCTCCAATTACAAAATTTTTTAAAAAGCCTGATATAAATCATTGAACTCTCTTCATAAAATCATGGATATACGCATTCATACACAGACACATACAATTTGGATGCAATGTTATGAGCTAACAGAGTTCCTAAAAAGTAGTTACCTTGGACAACAGGTTGTATTACATGGTGGGTATTCCTAATTGTATGTTATACAGGTACTCCTATTTTGCCTCATCATGACTTACAAGGCTTTCAGATTTTGTCTTTTTTATTTATTTTTAATTGTAGGATAACTGCTTTATAATATTGAGCTGGTTTCTGCCATATACCAACATGAATCAGCCATAGGTAATAACAGGGACTCCACAAATACTAATAATTTTTTTCTAATACCTAGGAATATGCCCATTTAGAGGAATCAGCTTCGTGAATAAGTTAATTAAGCCCTATTGTTCAATAACACTTCTTAGATTTTCAGGTAAGAATCAAGCGTTAATAAAATATCAGAAATATGCCTGGACATACTTAATAAAAATAGCAAAATTCCATTAAATGATGTGATATGAAAGAAGATCAAGAGCCAAAACCATGGAAATTACATGGCCTTGTTCCAACAGCTTGAGTTTTAAATATTCTTATCATTGTTATCTATATGACAATTTGCTCCCAAAGGAAATGAAGTACAACTTTAAATAGTAGAATTACTAACAAAAAATGCTAAGATTGTGATTGAATTGCAGTGATATTGGAAATAGCCAAATAAATTCTCTGAAGTATAAATGACTGATAGAATGGAATAAAGGGCTACTTTAATGAGGCTAGTGATAGGTACTACCTCATTAAGAGATAGCAGAACCTTCAGATTAAAAAAAAAAATTATCACCATCTGAAAGAAAAAGCAAACACAGGTGTTCTCATGCCAATTGCTAAACTCCAGTTAGAAATTAATGCTCATAACTGTAGTAGTAACAAGGCTTTATTTTCCCCAGCACAAGTCCTATATCTATAAAGAGCTTTAGAGAAAGGCAAGTTATTCAACAAAAGTTTGATAAAATTCATTACAGAAATATTGATATATACCCAATTACATGACACTTTTGTGAAATCTATTTTCTTTTCCTTTACCAAGACTAAGGCAATATTCTGATGAACTTCTGCTTGACCCAGAGGAATTTTCCCATTTGAAAGGTACAAGAGAACCAGATCTGTGTTCACACACATTGAACAACATTTGTTTAGTTTAGGCCAACTGAGTAGTCAGACTGAGATTTGGGATTTAAACAAGTTCTGTTCATTCCTGAGCAATACGGCACAAATAGACTCTACTTTTATTAGCATATTATTGCACCTCCCCACCTAAGATAGCTTTTACTTCTATTAATCACCTCACAAGGATCAGCTTCAACCAGTGCTACACATCTAACACCTTTAACAGGTCTTCTCAGTGACCCGGGACCAGAAGGCCAGGCAGTCAGCTAATCTACAAGTACTCACCGAGCCCCACTGAGACCGTCTCTTCTAGACACAATGGAAAACCCTGCCTAACAACGTTGGCAAAGTCCCCATTTCCATAAAACATGCATTCTAGAGAGTAGTGACAGACAGTAAATAGATGAAGTAGATATTCAGACAGTAATAAGGGTGATAAAAACAAACATTTGTGCGTGATGTTGCACAGAGTGACAGAGCCTAACTTATGCTAGTGAGGGAACTCCTGGCTGAGAAAGTGACAGTGACTGAGGCATGCCTGTAAAGCCCAACATGGTGAATGTAGCAAGATCTCTGAGAAGGAAGAGATCACTGTAGATCTGAGGCTGTACAGAGGATAAAGAGAAGGATATTTTAACCCAAGCCTTTAAAGTTTGTTGAGAATGTGTTAAATGGAAAACAAGTGAGAGAAAGCAGGGGGAAAAAAAAGGAGGAAAGAAGACTAATTTAAGAGAAAAAATCTGCTCTTACAAATCATTCAATTACCTAACTTCCCACTCTTGCAAATGGACCATGTATTATGCAAGTTTACATTCACTCATTCCACTCTTCCATTTTACTTCCTAATCACACTTCAATTAAATTAAAATGTACTAAGTTGCTTTACCAGAAAAATTATTTGCTTTATGCAGTGTGAAATATAGATATAAGTAATATGCAAGTCTTCCTCTCAAGGAATTTATTGGGACAGTTTTAGCATCTACCTAGTAATTTTTGGAGTGTCCAAAATATTGTTATCCAGTGGGACAGCAAAAAAGAAAATGTGAAAATAAAGTGTGATCACAAAGAAGAAATTTAAAGAATAGAAAAATGAAAAAGTGACAAATAACTTGTCATGTAAGTTCTATGGCAAATACAAAAATATTAAGCAAAATGATTTTTCTACAAGACTTGGGAGACAGTGGGACACAGAGAAAAGAGAAATGTAAAGATTTGTGCAAGGAGAATTTTGAGGGTGATGTGCTAGGATCTATTTGTTATTTTTCCTTAAAATAAGATATATTCCAGAATGTAAAGGTCAAAAAAAAGGAGCAAGCATCGCATGACACTAATCCTGGCATTTTCCCAGTTTCTCATGGACAAAGAATTTAAAAAGTATGTACACCGTACATGTAATACTTCATATTGATTATATAACAATATTGGTTGATCCTACCAGAAATCACGTAACAAACTTTTCAGGCAAATACTTACAGTGAAATTACTCTAATTACACTTCGCACTAGACTTAGCAATTGAAAAGTAGGGTAATTATTACTAAAAAGTCAATGTGATAATGAAAGAACTGTATGCCTTTTAAAGAATATAACTTTGTATTTTTAATATTAAAATGAGCATGTAAAGAAAACAAGTACTGCTAGAATAACAATACAATATACTGTAATTGAGTGCTACTCAAGAAATTTCATGAAATTAGAACAAAATTGTATCACTATACTATAAAACAATTAACAAATTATTTAACAGTTCAGCAAATCATGATTGTTTAATCTAAATATCTATTTGCATAAATGAACCATTAATAACTTTGATAACACACATATTCTTTCAGAATTGACTGATGAACCAAACATTTGATATGTCTTTCAACTAATAAGCACTAATACTTAAAACATAAACAAACTGCCAGTGTTAATAACCCCAACTTTAGTTAAACACAGGTTTATTTATTGTGCATTTAGTCCCCAAATTCTTCCATTTTCTTAGATGAAAGAAGCTCACAATTTGCCATTTTAATAAAATCTGTATAAATGTATTTAATATTCAAAATCTGACTTGTTGTCAGTCCTAATTAAAGTAAACAAAGCTTTGCAATGAATTTAATTACTTAGAAACTACTATGTCTAAGATGAAAAGCAAATGAGTGCAATCTAATCTCAGCAAAGAATATTTATGATTATAAGCTCTGTCAATAGCAAAGTGCACCAACTGTTCATATATCTGACTTCCAAGAGATACATGAATGCTAATCAGTTCATTAGAGGCATCTAGGTTGTGATATTTAGCGACAGGATATAGGAGCTTTCTTGTCCATGGAGTATAATTGTACTCAGAATGAAAAATTGTTTCCAGCAAAGCTTCATCCTTCCTGTTTCTGATTTCCTGCTGGCTGCTTTTTATGAGCTGCATACCTTTCAATAAGCCAACATCATTCAGCTTCTGTGTCATATGAACACAAATATGGATAGGTCCTGAATTGTCTGCTGAGCAGGATTCTACTAACCTTATTCTCATCTGAAGAATTTATTTCAAGTCCTATGTTCCAGATAACTGAGATTCATAATTAGTACATGCACAATGTATTATTGGAAACTGTATGGAAGTAAAACCTTTTCAAAAATGCTTTCTATCGACTACAAAACAATAAAAAGTGCCTCAATGAACAGTTCTTAATGATCACAATATTGTCACATATGAATATTGTAACATGATAAAATGGTGGGTGGGGGGAGTTAAGAATGATGCAACATGTAATTCTACAATAACAAATTTAGGCTTAACCATACTTTGCCAAAGGAGAAGGTGTGGCAAACACCTTGGATAAACACAGACTTCATCTTCAGTTTTCAAAACACAACCTTCTCAAATGTAGTGATAAAGACATCCTGCCTAATAAAAGAAGAAACTGTGTGGACAGGAAACATAGGAAACAAACACATTAGCCTGACTTGATTATTGCTGGAGTGAATTTTTATGATATTTCCCAAAAGAGATGGTGCAGAAAGCTAAAATTGAACTAATTCACAATTAAGCTGAAAGTATACAGTACAATAGTCTATGACAAGCCAAATAATAAATCTGTGATTTGCAAAATCTCAGGGAAGAAGAAATGAAAAGAGGAAAAGTAGTTAAGTACCCCAGTTTAAAATAAATATTAGGAGTATCTACTTATAAGTGCTTGTTTAGAAGTGAGTTATCCTTTCATATGGAATTCTGAAGCTCATATGGGATTTTAAAAATGTACAGTTGTAATATTTTATTATAAGGCAAAAGATATGTCTCTCATTTTACAGAATGGTTTGGAGAGCAAATCAACATTACTTTCTGAAAATTAAAAAAAAAAAGTTTATTACTTCAATTACTCATTAAAGATGAGATCACTGACAAAGTGAGGCTTCCCTGATAGCTCAGTTGGTAAAGAATCCACCTGCAATTCAGGAGGCCCCAGTTTGATTCCTGGGTCGGGAAGATGCCCTGGAGACGGGATAGGCTACCCACTCCACTATTCTTGGGCTTCACTTGTGGCTCAAGTGGTAAGAATCCGCCTGCAATGTGGGAGACCTAGGTTCAATTCCTGGGTTGGGAAGATCCCTTGGAGAAGAGAAAGGCTGCACACTCCAGTGTATAATCCATGGGGTGGGTAGCAAAGAGTCGGACATGACTGATCGACTTTCACTTCCTACTGACAAAGTCAGTAAAACCAAAATAATGTAATTCAAAGGACCTTAAATTAAGCAGGACAATCTTAATGCTATTAGTTTATATATACACATATGTATTGGTCAATTTAGTTTGGGTCAGGAAAACACCTATACCAGTAAGACTGTGATAATTCAGTTTTGGTTTTTGGAACAGTGTACTATTTCTAAAGGAAATTTTAAAGTTTCTCGAATATGAGTTAAATTTTGATATGCAAAAATTCATTTTTGAAATTAAGCTGACAGTCACACCAGTTTATAAAGTCTTCATCTGCTTCAAAAGTATTGGTCTATTTCAAAAGTATCTATATCACAACATGATATTAAATTCAAACTTCCTCAAATTGAATCTTCCTATCCTTTCAATTTACCATGAACATCAGAAGGAAATTGGGCGTATGGAAGGAAAATGAGAATGTATTAGATTAATAAAAAGGAAAGAAATTAACAGAATAAATCTCTGTATTATTCACTACAGGCAAAACCCTTGATAAACTTCCTTGCGAGAAGGTAAAGGACAAATTTTCTATAGTTGGGCATTATAGAGTGATTTCTGGTTATGTAAGTATACTTAAAAGGTTAAATAAATTGTATTCCTAATTGACTAGTAATTTAAAGTTATTTAGACATCAAAGGATATGGACATCTTTGTCACAAACTTATCATGCAAGTCTTCAGGAGGGGGAAAGATTTTCAAATCTTTCTCAAGCTGTTGAAGTTGCCTTCCCATCTGCTTCAAGTTCTTTTCCAGGGTTTCTACAGAAACTAAGAGAGAGAATATTATATGCCTTAAAAGGACGAAATTATAATATAAAAAAGTAAAATATTCTAGAAACAAAACACATGAAAAATCTTACAATAATAAAGAAAAATCCACGAAAATAAAGAAAAGGTGAATGTCACTTAAAGTTTTAAAAATCTTTTAATTTTTAAATCCAGAAATGAAGAAAATAAAAGATTTTTTAAAACAGGAAAATTTTGGTAAAGCTCACATACACAAACTACATATAAAAAATGTCTTTTGTTGAAAATCAAAGTCCTTGACCTCCATAAACAATACAAAATAATCAGTCAATTAAGAAAAAGATGGCAAAGAAAGAGGAAGTTTTTAAAATTAATCTATTTCAATATAATTTGAGCACTTTTCAAAATGATGGTCTTTTGAGAGGGGAAAAATGTACAAAGAAAAGATGGGGAAACTCTGCTCTCTTGTCCAAGGTCACCTACATCAGGAATGAAAAGATATCAGGGGTTCTTTGAGTACCATGGGAAACAAATTTCAAACTTTCTTTACTGGTACTCTGAGAACAAGTAAACTCTGTTTATTAAATAATAAAGTGTTTTTTTGTATACATTCGTGCCTAGTAAAAGTCACAAGTAATCCACATACAGCTAAACCCAGGGAAACACACTTAAGTATTCTGTGGATAGATGGATGGTTGGAACGAAAATAAACTATATTTTTAATTAACATTTAAAATAAATGTATTAATACACTATTGAACAAAATCACATACTTAAAATATTATGATTAAATCACTGATCAGATTTTACTACACACAGGCACACAACAAATCTGGCAGATAGATATCTAAAGAGAAAAGACAAATAAGTCTGAGGAACTCCCATGTAAGAAAAAACATAAGGTAAAGACTGTGAAGGAACCTAACTGGATTATTTAATTTTTTCTGATATCTAATGCATGATTCCAACACCATCCACTTCTCCAGTACCCACTGATGTCTCCCAATTCACTGGCACTCACTTCCTGGAGTTAGCCCAGAACCCACATTTAAGGACTCAGTCCCACAAAGACTGCTCTCACTTGAGAGAGCAAGTTACAGGGATCACCTGTACTTTTAACCAACAATAAATTCAAGGGTTCTCATGCACTCCCCCCATCCCATTTATTTTCTATAATTTACTGGGATGCCTCATAGAACTTGCAGAAGTACTGTACTTGCTAATACAGCTTTTTTTTTTAATTTTTACTTTATTTTACTTTACATTACTGTATTGGTTTTGCCATATTGACAGCTTTTATTGTAAAAGATTGAACTCAGGAACAGCCAAAAGGAAGACATGCCCAGGGCAAGAACACAGAAGGAGGGCTGCACGAAGCCCCACGTTCTCTGGGCGCAGTGCACGCACGGCCTCCCGGAGCACCCACGTGTTCACTGTAACATAAGGCCTCTGTGCCTCTACATCTCAGCAAAACCTCACAACACAGCTGCAATTAACCTGATCGCGGGCTCTCCTGCCTGACCTGGAGGCAAAGAGGGAGGGCTGAAACGTGTGTCCTTCTGACCTCCTGGTTGGTACTTCTGTCAACCAGTGCCCCCACCCTGAAGTTCCCCAAGCTGGCCCTGCACCCCTCTGCCCTGAGTCATCTCGTTGGCGTACAAAGACACTCATCATGTAACAAGGATGTTAGGAACCAGGACAAAAGTAAAATGCATAGTTTTCCCTCTGTCCCATGGACATGGCAGTGTGCGTCTAGTCAGCAGGCAGGACCCCAGTGCCTGCAGGGAGGCTGAGAGGGGCGTGCTTCTGATCCACAAGCTGTCCTCAGAGCTGCGTGGTGGCCATGCCTGCGCTCAGCGGGGACGGGCGGCTCATGACTGGAGACAGAGCCGTCCCAGGAAGTGTGTGCTCCTCAGTGGATGGGAGAAGGGCTTCAGGCAAAGGCTTCTCAGGGAATCCTGGGAGCCCTTCCCAACTCATCGGCAGCCAGCTGGGTCAGGGACAATGTTCTATTACCACATGAGTAAAATAGGAAGAATCTCGCCTCATACTTTTACCTCACTGATATTTCATAAAGATCAACTGCTATAATATAGGATGAATTATTTTTTAAAAATAAAATGGATTATGAGATGTTAATCTTATTCGGAGAACTCAGTAAGACTCAGTGAATGCCTTAAAGACTGAATCAATACTTAAATCAAAGGAAACAAGCAAACAGAAAGAATCACCACAACCATAATCATTGCCAGGAAAAGTGCTGTAGAAAGAAAGGTTGCAAATTATAAGAGTAAAATGTTTGGAATGTTAGGAAACTCTGGGGCATATTCAAACATCTAAGTTGGCATTATAAGGAGAAAAAAGTCTCACAAAATGGTTCTGTGACTACTTAACAGATAGAAACCCCAGTAAGTCATTACCTAAGAAGTTATGAGCAACCTGGATAGCATATTCAAAAGCAGAGACATTACTTTGCCAACTAAGGTCCATCTAGTCAAGGTTATGGCTTTTCCTGTGGTCATGTATGGATGTTAGAGCTGGACTGTGAAGAAGGCGAAGTGCCAAAGAATTGATGCTTTTGAACTGTGGTGTTGGAGAAGACTCTTGAGAGTCCCTTGGACTGCAAGGAGATCCAGCCAGTCCATTCTGAAGGAGATCAGCCCTGGGATTTCTTTGGAAGGAATGATGCTAAAGCTGAAGCTCCAGTACTTTGGCCACCTCATGCGAAGAGTTGACTCATTGGAAAAGACTCTGATGCTGGGAGGGATTGGGGGCAGGAGAAGAAGGGGATGACAGAGGATGAGATGGCTGGATGGCATCACTGACTCGATGGATGTGAGTCTGAGTGAACTCCGGGAATTGGTGATGGACAGGGAGGCCTGGCGTGCTGCGATTCATGGGGTCGCACAGATTCGGACACGACTGAGCGACTGAACTGAACTGAAGCTTCATCAGCTCTATCTGATTACATTATTTGTGCATTATAGTTAAGACAATTTAACCGTAACTGATCAACTTTTCACTGCTGGTTTTTAAATAAAGACGAAACCACAGTCGGAAGAAAGAAAGGTGCATGCAAGTTCTACGTNCAGATTCGGACACGACTGAGCGACTGAACTGAACTGAAGCTTCATCAGCTCTATCTGATTACATTATTTGTGCATTATAGTTAAGACAATTTAACCGTAACTGATCAACTTTTCACTGCTGGTTTTTAAATAAAGACGAAACCACAGTCGGAAGAAAGAAAGGTGCATGCAAGTTCTACGTGAATAAAACAGAATTGAATGCTCGGGGCCGTCTGAGGTATAAACTAAAGAGCATCTAAGAACGTCCTCGGTGCTCTTCAGTAATTACATACACAAAGACAGTACTCACATAGATCTCTGGACACAGTTTAACCACACAGATTAACCTGAACATGTCTCAAGTTCTTTGAGGTCAGTGACGATAATTTTTGCTATTAGAAGTCCCAACTGGAACAGAGAATTTCAAATTGCACTCCTTGAAAGTGTTAATTTACTGGTATCTCTGTATGTGACGTGTATGAATTTTATCTTTCAACTGTGTCACATTTCTTGACCAATAAGTTAATCTTATCTTTTTCTTCCTTTTCATTATTTAGAAGTAACAAAATACAGCCATCATAAAACAGAGTTGACTAGATATTTTTAAGGCACTTTCAACTTCTACATTATACTTTGTTTTCAATCAGATGGGATACCCCTCAGTCACCTCAGACACTGTGTGCTTCTGCCCCCAGCCAACCACCCATCTTCAATCTCCATATTACTGTGGGCAGTAAAACCATAATGCTGTCTCCTGTGCTGGAAACCTGCTAGTCTTGACCCTTCGTCTCTTGAACCCTCAGATCCAAAGAATCGTGACATCCCTCACATGGTACTTGACAAATAAAACCTCCTTCCTTGCTAAGTTGAACACCACTCAAGGGATCTGGAACACCAACCTCTTTTTTGACCTCTGATCTCCTACTGTTTCTCTCAGAGCCATATCGAAACTGTACATGGAAGTTTTCAGACAAACATTAATTTTTTTAATTTTTATTTTTATTTTTTTTTCATCTCAGGTGTACATGAGTTCCCAATCTTGAACCCCACCCC
>SJYA01004319.1:0-34435 GCA_006410615.1 Neotragus moschatus
TGAGTTATCTACAACGTAGCATCTTTTCAGAAAGCCTGCCTTCTCGTAGGAATGCCAGAGTGAAGCCACACTCCACTTTCCATATTGAGGTTTTGATTTTGAAATGGATTTGCCTTAAAATTGGGGGTAACTGAATCATATGTAAGGTCCCCAGCTCCACAACCTACGCTCAGTGACCAGCCAGGTATCATATCTTAGAACTCAACCTGCAAGTTCTTTTGGTTACATCGGGAGTTTGGTGTTTCCAAGAGATTTAAGAACTTTTTTCCCCCCCTTTTATTGGGTCTAGATAAACCCAGGGATATATATTTTACTTCCTTCCAGAAAGATTGCTGAATCCAAAAAACGAGGGATCAGAGTTCTGTGGAATATGCTGACATTTTCATTCATTCTTTGGCTGAATATTTACTGAGCACCTACTATGTGCTGGGTACTGTTCTTTGGGCTGGAGGCACAGGGGAGAACAAGATGGATAATCCCTGCCCTCATAGCGATTATCGTCTTCTGTGCAGGGGAGACAGGGGACATGCAGACACAGACTCCAGTGTCCTCCAAAGAAAGCAGGGTGAAGGGGAGACAGAGGGATGATCTGGTATAAGTAAGGAGAGAGGAAGTGGTGGGGGTCAGAGGAGAGCCCTTTGGGGTGCACTGCTGGCACAGAAGCCTGAAGGATGGGAGGAAAGGAGCCAGGGGAAGTGGTGTTCAAGTAGCAGCGTGTGCAAAGGCCCTGGGGTTGCAAAGGCTGGGAGTGTTGGAGGAGCAGAAAGGAGGGCGCATGGCCGGAGTGCTGGGAGGCAGGCATGCCAGCCCCTCACCCATCTGCGGCATCCAGATTGGGCGCTAGGAGAACCAAGCCAGCATGTTAAAGTTGGCTCGTGAGTGTGGCAGGAGCTGAACGGTGTCCGAGGGGCCCATCATATGCTCTCTCTGCCGCCCACTGACCCATCCCCGCCTGTCTCTGTCTCCACCGCTGTGTTCCAGGGGAGTTCCGTGAGACCATTCTTTCTGCACAACTTTATTGGCATAAGCGACACTGTTATATAAGGGGGAGAAGAAGCTGGTCCTTGGCTAAAGTTTCCTCCTGCTTTTCCAGCAGATACTACAAAGGGTCTCTGCTCAGCCCCACCTGGGGTGCCGTGGGCAGAGCTGAGTGTTCTCAGGCAAGCCCTGGAAAGCCGGGCACCCCTGATTGAGAAGGTGAGTCTGAAGGAAGAACCAATAGAAGGTACTTAACTGGGTCACATTTCTCTGAAGCCGCCACATTTCTTGAGTGTGCCCATTTGGGCTGGATTTCGAAGAGGAAGCCCTTTGCAGTCATGAACTGCGTGCGGGAACCCAGGCTGTGTTCAAATTCCTCCTGAAGAAAGAAAGAATAACAAGAAACAGGCTGTGGAAAAGAATGTAGTTAGTGTCTTAAAGATGGGCAAATATTCATTCTCATTTGTCCTTTTATGTGAAACAGATTTTTTAAAAGGCAATTGGAGTAGCGAACAACATCCAGAGCCCTGCTGATTCGAGTGGGGCTGAGGGTGGGGGCTCCCCTTGGCCCACATGACTAATCAGACCCAAGAAAAGAGGTGAGTTGATTAGCCTGGAAGTTGCGCAGGAATTCTTCAAAGACACGGCCAGTAATTAGAGTGTAAGATGCTGCTCACAATGCACATAACTTAGCATAATTTTATTAGGCAGCTCATCACCACCAGAATTAAAGAAAATCAAGCCAGAAAAAAAAAAAAAATCTGCTAGCCAGGCAGCCTGACGCAGACGTGGAGACTCTCGCTCCAAAACAGCTTCATGCTTGAGAGAGAGACCAGGGGAAACGCACCTTTCTTCTGGGCCTGCTGGTGGGCGGGAAGAGAAGTAAATGCAATAAACTTTTAGTGGATGGGCTGGAATTTGGGGGGCGTGGGGGCCGGGCAGCAAAGGGCACCATGCCCTGGACCCTGCTGGGATGAGACAGACCCGAATACCCCTCCCCACACCTACTGGGTGAACTGGGGCTGAAGCCTTAAGTTCTCTGAGCTTCAGTTCCTTGCCTGCTGTTAGGAATGGGAGCCCCACCTCTGAGGCCAGCCGCGAGGCTCAGGACGCAGCTGTGGTCTTCACTCCAAGCAGAGGGCGGGCTACAGATAGGGGGTCGGGAGGCTCTTCCAAGCTCCAAGTCCTTCATAGAAATGGGCTAATGTGCAGGCTTTTCTCCCAACCTTGAGGTCACCTGTGTGGATAGAGTTTTTGAAAGACTTCAGACTGGACACAGAGGTCATAGCCCACCTTGACTCTCGCCACACCTTCCTTGACTTCACAGGTGCTTTCCCTTTAGAAGGCCCTGCTCTGAGTGGCCCCTCTTCCCCCACCCCCTCCTTCCAAGACGCCAGTACTCCGCGTAGGACATCCACCTGCCCACCTTGCACGGGGCTAACCTGGGCATCCCTGCCTGGAGCTCACACCCCTGCAGGACTGGGGGTAGATGGAGCCAAAGAGGACGTCCTCCAGGCTCTACAGACTCAGCAACTTGGGGTGGAGAATGAGTGGATCACTCATTGGATTGGCAAGTCATTTAACACATTTTGTTTTGTTTTTTTAACATGAAAACAGATTAATAGAGCAGAGGGCAAAATCTGCTTGAGTTTGAAAAAATAAACCGGGAGACTTGAGAGAAGTGAAAGGGGAGTGGGTGACGGGGGCCCGTGCTGGGGGTGCTTCCTCCTGGGCTGGGCTCTTGGGGGTCGAGCAGGGGCGGCTCGGGAGGGACTGACTTCCAGTTTCGCCCTCAGCCAGCCCGGGACCTGGCCCGTGGCGAGGGTTCCATAAACCTTTGTGACTTTGAGTTTGTTTTTTTATGGTGGTAAAACACACCCAAAGTGTACCATTTTAAACCTTTTAAAGCGTACAGTTCGGTGGCATTAAGTCATTGAGTTGTTTTTTATTTTTATTGGGATGCAGTTGATTTACAGTGTTGTGGTCCCTGAGTTTTAAGAGTGGGCTCTGGAAGATTCAGGAACCGGACGTGAAAACAGTGAGCCTTGCTGTGTTGCAGCGTTTTACGCTTGCAAAGTGCTTTCCCACCTGTCCCTGCTTCTGTGATTGCGAGGTGGTGGTATCCTGGTTTTGCAGATGAGAAAAGCCTCGTTGAGAGAGACTAAGGTTGAAGCAGGGCCACCGAACAACAGAAGTATTCACAGCACTGTTCACAGCTGCCGTAAAGGGGAAGCGCTCCGGTCGCCCATCAGCTGATGAACGGGCAGACAGATGCAGTGTGTCCATCGCCAGGGAATGCTATCCAGCCTTAAAAAGGAGCAAGGCTCTGACACATGGCACGACGAGGATGGACCTTGAAAACAATGCCGACCGAAATAAACCAGTCACTATAGGCCACACAGGGCTTCCCTGGAGGCTCAGCTGGTTAAGAATGTGCCTGCAATGCTGGAGACCCGGGTTCGATCCCTGGGTTGGGAAGATCCCCTGGAGAAGGGAAAGGCTGCCTATGGCAGTATTCTGGCCTGGAGAATTCCATGGACTGTAAAGTCCACGTGGTTGCAAAGAATAGGACACAACTGAGTGACTTTCACTTTCATAGGCCACGTATTGTGTGATTCCATAGTTATATGAAAAGTCCAGAAGAGGCAAATCTATAAAGACAGAAAGTAGACTGTCGGAAGGTTAATGGGTATCTTTGGGGGGTGATGAAGATGCTCTAAAATTCGATTGTGATGATGGTTATACACACACTGAAACACATGTGATTATATTTTCTAGTATATTTTCTAGTATATAACGTGTGTCAGTTCTGCAGAAAAACAGAAGCCAAGCCCTGCCAAGCTGCGTCCAGAGTGGCTGTGCCAGCCTCACATCCGGCCGCAGCAACCTGAGGGCTCCGGCTGCTCCGCATCTTCGGCAGCACTTGCGGTCGTCCTTCCATTTTGTCGTCCTGATAGACGTGTGCTGGTCTCTCTTCCTGATTTTTGCCTGTATGTTCCTAACGGTTGATGACATGGAACATCTCACCGTCTCCTTGGTTGCCACCCACGTCTTCTTGGGTGAAACGTTCCTGTTTTATTCTTGTTGAATTCTGAAAATTCTCTATGTGTTCCATATGGAAGTATATTGTTGATCGTGTGATTGGCAAAAAAATGTTTCCCCCACCTGTAGCTTGTCAGTTCATCGTCTTTGTTGTCAGTATTTCTCATCCTAGCCACTCGGGGTGGGGGTGGGGGTGCATCGTGGTATCTCATTGTGGTTCCAATTTGCATCAGATCCCTTCTTAGCCTGGTGTGTGGGGTCTTGGTTCAACAGCAGCTCTGGTTTTGTGCAAAGTGCTTTACATACAGAGCCTTTCTGAAGAGGGAGAGACTGTCATTATCTTTTCTACCAGCAAGGTTTGAAGAGATTCAGTGACTGGCTCAAGGTCACACAGGTCCTAGTTAAGAGACGGGGAAGGATAGGGACTCAGGTCTGTTGTCTTAAAGACGAGCTCTAATCCCCTTTAACCCTCAACAGCCTGACTTCTGCCCAACACGCTGCATTCTGTAACGCTCGTCATGAGAGGTTGAGAAATGCCAGCGAAGATGACACGGGCCCGGCTTATCTGACTCCCGTCCTTCCCAGGGACCCTTCTCGCCTCCACCCCAACACAGCAGCTCCCAGGCAGTTGCCACACTCTCTGGCTGCTGTCCCTGTGGCTGCTCCCACCTTCTAATTCCGAGCAGAGTCAGCCCTGAGATGGGGTAGAGGCCTCAAGCCATGAGTCACCTCAGGGATGTTGTCATAAGGAAGAGATCCCCCGGGGTGTCTAGGGGTCTCATTCAACATCCACAAGCACCTGTTGGATGCCAGGCAGCTTCTGGGCACCGGAGATGTGACACTCATGGCCCCCGCTTTGAAGGAGCTTTTGTCTTATTTGGAGGAGAAACAGGCATCATTAAATCTTTGATCAGATATCCCTTCTCAGAGAGGCCTTTCCTGACCAACATATCTAACTTGCCCTGTAGCTCCCTAACACTTTGCCATGCTCAGTAGCTCAGGCATGTGACCCCATGGACTGTAGCCCACCAGGCTCCTCTGTCCATGGGATTCCCCAGGCAAGAATACTGGAGTGGGTTGCTATGCCCTCCTCCAGGGCATCTTCCCGACCCAGGGATTGAACCTGCGTCTCCTGCACTGGCAGGCGGATTCTTTGCCCATTTAGTCACCTGGGAAGCCCCTCCTTTCCCCTTACCCTGCTGTATTTGTCCTCAGGCACTTAGGACTATTAGAGCCTTTTTTTGCTGTTGTTGTTTTTCTTTGTTTTTGCTTTGTTTTGTTTTGTTTTTTCCCAGTATTGCCCACTAAAATGTATGCTCTTGACTTACTTGCTATTCTGAGTACCTATAAAAAGGTCGCACACGGAGTGTTCGATAAATGTGGAGTGAATAAGTGAAGTAAGCAAATAAGGTAATTGTATTTTGCAATGATGACTATGATGAAATTCAATCAGGGTATCATTAGGGAGACTGACTGGAGTAGGGTAGGGGTGAGGGATAAGGACTGTATATAGCTATCTCAGACTTGGTGGCCAGGGGTGATGTTCTGGGAAAGATGAATTTTGAGCTTGAATCTGAAAGTTGAAAGGAGCCAGGATTCATAGATATGAGGAATAAGAGTATTGGAGGCAGAGGGAAAGCATGTGCAAATGCCCTGTGGCAGGAAGTTCTTAGGGTATTGAGGAAGAGAAGAGCCCTGGCCCCCAGCGCTGATGAGCGGCAGGAAGTGAGCATTGTTATCTGGTCGGAAGGCATCCGTTTACCGCCCTGGGGCTGTCTCCACCAGGCCGGAGCTCGTGGCCTCCTGACCTTTCCTGGCCAGCTTAGACAAAGGACATGCTGAAATTTCCATGGACAGAAATGTCAAGGATGTGGCTCATGCCCCAGACCACGTTACTCACCCCAGGTATGACTGATTTTTTTCTTCCAGGTCCAGGACTGTGGCTTTTGGTAGCTGGATCAAACCATGAGAAAGCTCTTGATTCTTGAGAGAATATCCACAGGGCTCAGGAGATGCCTCTCACAAAAGAAACTTCCGTGAACCACGTGGCTTTCAAATAGGGCTGTGTGTTCTGTGTCTTCCACCTGTACTGTCTCATTGAGTCCTCACAGTAACCGTGTGGTTTTAGTGGAATTAAATTCCTCTGACAGATAAGGAGAGCAAGGTACACTTATATTCTAGACCTGGCTTATTAACTCACTGTGAAATGCTGGGCAAGTAATGTACTCTGAGCCTGAGGATTTTCATGTGTGTGTGTACATGCTGTTTCTTTAGTCTCTAAGTTGTGTCCAACTCTTTTGCAATCCCATGGACAATAGCCCGCCAGGCTCCTTTGTCCTTAGGCTTTCCCAGACAAGAATACTGGAGTGGGTTGCCATTTCCTTCTCCAAGTGATCTTCCCGACCCAGGGATCAAACCCACATTTCCTGCACTGCTGAGTGGATTTTTTTTTTTTTTTTTTAACCACTGAGCTACCTTGAAAACCTGAGTGTATGCAAGCCTAGTCCCTAACTGATAAAGCTTGTTGGGAGAAATGAATATGTTGATATATGGGAGATGGCCAGCATGGCACATGAGCACATAAAGGCATCCTGTATCAGCTGCAGCTCCATGTTTGCATACAACCAAAATCAGCGGTGGCAAAGCTTAGCCAAGAACTGGGGGTGGGAGGATTTATTGTGAGACTGGAGCTTGGGCTTGGAACAGACAGAGCCAGGATACGCTGGGGATATAGCTAGCAGGAGTTAATCCACCTACAGTCAGATTACTGCAGCTTGCTTTATCACCTCTGGCATTATTTAACCCATCGATGGACGTGAGTCAATGGACATGAGTTTGAGCAGGTTCCGGGAGTTAGTGATGGACAAGGAAGCCTGGCATGCTGCAGTCCATGGGGTCGCAGAGTCGGACACGACTGACTGAACTGAACTGAATCTCACATCACTCCAGAGTCAAAGTCCTGGTGGGAGAATCTGATGAATCCAGTTTGGGTTGCATGGCCAGGAATTTTGACTCACAGTTCCTCCAGATGGTCTACCATGGGGAAGAGGTAAGTTTTAAAAGGATTGTTTTTGTTTTGCCAAGAAGAAAAGACAAATGGACGCTTGGTGTTCAAAGAATGACCGTGTTCCTTACAGTAATAATGCTCACTTTGCCCCTGAACTCTGTGGTTTCCCTCTGCTGGGTTTCAGTTCCCACTCTGAAATGAAGGCACTAAGTTCCACACCAGGGTGACCCTCAGGGTCTCTGGTAGAATTTTAGAAAAATGAAGACACGTTCTTTTGATCAGCTTTGAAAACGTGTCCCGGAAGTCCCTCTTACATCTCGTTGGCCAATACCAAGATACACACCCACTGCCGAACCAATCACTGTTGAGAGAGGAAAGCAGGCTGACCAATCAGGTTTGAATGCTGCTTTCCTTTGTTCACGTGGCTCGGAAGGTTAAGAATGCGCCTGCAATGCAGGAGACACAGGTTTGATCCATGGGGAGGGAAGATTCTCCTGGAGAAGGAAATGGCAACCCACTCCAGAATTCTTCCCTGGAGAATCCCATGGACAGAGGAGCCTGGTGGGCTGCAGTCCATGGGGTCACAGTCAGATACGACTGAATGACTAACACTTTTTCACTTTCTCCGAAGCCACCGTGGGAGCGGCAGCTGACTGACCCCAGCATGGTCTGCAATGCTTTCTCTCTCTTTCGTTAGACGGACTTTTTGAACCAGTGAAGCTTGGGTGGTGGGCCTGGGGTCCTTCTCAGTCCGGAAGTACCCATAAAAGTTGTGTCCTTACTGCTCCATGGAACAGCCCAGAGGGGCACCGTGTGTCACCTGCCAGGTAGCTCAGCCGCCCCGGGTATCAAACCTAGCTAACACGTGCCAGAGCCAGCGGCGAACCTGGAGAAGAAAGAAACACCAGATGGTAGCATCCAATAAATAAGGATTTGGGCTGAACTGAAAAACAAACCCACCTTGCCAAGCACCATGGCTGCACTGGTGTTGACTTAAGGCAGGTTTTAATTATGGTGCCAAGTAAGCTTGGCTGTGCAGGTTGGGGGCTGTCCCCAGCTCGGCTGTCAACTCCGCTTACCTTCCAGAGAGCTGACAGTTACATGGTGGCACTTTCCCACTCATGTGTGACCTAACACAGCCATTCTTCTCAAAGGTTGGTAACTAAATTTGAGGTGCTGAAAGAAATATTGCAATTGAAATAATGCTTTAGGGAACATTTATGCGCCTTGGAGTGAATTAATGTCTTGGGGAAAAAAGGCCCTTCTCTAAGCACAAATATATACTTTTCGCATTCCTTTTTAGGCACCATGGATTTTAACAGCAGTGTAAATCAGATTTTACAGGCCACATATTTCAAGTATGGAGTTCATTAAATGTGTGAAATTTGACATTTGCTTCAGGGCGTGGCTAGGGTCCCTAGTAATGAATCACAAGTTGTGTCGGGCTTTCTGATCAAGTTCAAGATGCTAAAACCCCTGTGGAGTTGCACAAAGAGGCAATTTCTTTCCAAGCCTTCCCCAGCCTGATTCTCCCTCGAACCTCCCTTCATTGGATCAGGTCTTAACAGGCGATGTGGTTCCACCATCCTTATTCAAATTGAGAAGCATGAGTCCCAGGTTCTTTTAATTGATTTTGCGGTGGTGTCAAGGCATTTATTAATTCACTGACCATTTACTGGACACCTACTCTGTGCCAGGCTCCACGTTGGCTCTGGAGATGTGGAGGTAAAACAAACAGCGTCTTACATGGCGGAGTTTGCAGTTTGGAGGGGAAATGAACGTAGACTAATTAACTACTTTCACCAATAATTAGGAAGCGCCAACTGCAAGAAGTGTTATGAAGGAAAAGACTGGGGTGTTGCAGGGCCCAGGAGAGATTCACGTCTTCCCCTAATAGGGAGACATTTTTTTTTCTGGGATTATTAGGAAAACCCTTTCTTATAATGTTATTTATTTACTTAGTTGGTTTTGGCCAGGCTGGGTCTCTGTTGCCATGTGCAGGCTCTCTCTGGCTGTGGCGAGCAGGGGCCCTTCTCTGCTGCACGGGTTTCTTACTGTGGTGGCTTCTTGTTGCAGAGTGCAGGCTCCAGGGTGCACGGCCTCCAGGGCACGCGGCCTTGGTAGTTGGGGTGCCCGTGCCTAGTTGCTCCGCAGTATGTGGGCTCTTCCTGGACCAGGGATGGAACCAGTGTCCCCTGCATCGTAAGGTGGACTCCTAACTACTGGACCACCGGGGAAGCCCGGGAAAGGCATTCCTAAGAATCATAGTTCACCGGAGACTTAAAGGATGGGTGGATCTTAGGAGATTAAGAGTCGGGGATGTGGGATGGAGGGAGAGGAGGTGCTGACCGGGCAGACAGTGTGTCCTGTCTTCATTTAATCAATGGCTGAATATTTGTGGGCCACTTGTGCTCTTGGTTAGTCATTATGATGGAGAGAACTTGTATCAGCTGAGTCTTAAAGTTGGGCAGAAGCCTGGGAATTTCTTGACTCACGTATCTAAAAAGTAGAGTAGTATCAGCTTCGGGCATGGCTGGATCTAGGGTGAAACTGCTATCAAGTATCTGCTTCTGCCTCCCAGTTTTATTTGGTTGGATGTTTGCTTCTTTTGGGCAGAGCCTCTCCTCCTGGTGGCCTTCACTGGGCCCCCTGCGACTTCTGGTCTCATCTTTTTCGCCCAGCAGCACTGATAGAGAGAAAGAGGCAGAGAAAGCCCTTCTTTCTCAGTGGTTCCAGCCAGAAACCTAGTTCACGTGGCCACCCCTGAACCAACTCCTGTGTTCAGGGGAATGTAGCACGTGCATCAGCCCAGCCTGGATCACAAGTCCCCTCCTGGATGTGGGGCTGGGGGCAGCCCCCAGACCACATGGGCTCAGAGTGGGCAATGTGTGACTCCTCTCTCTTCCCCCAAGAAAACTGAGAGTTGAGTTGCCCAGAGAAAAGGGGAATGATGGAAAACCAGAACAATGGACATTCACCATTGGAAGGATTAACACCACAGTGAGGAAATCTGGTGTTTATCTTAGGGGGCAGTGGGGAGCCATAGAGGGTTGTTGAGCAGGGGAGTGATATTATCACTTGAGCTCTCTTTTGGGAAGACACCTTTGGCAGGGATGGTGGGAGAGGGGTGGGTTGGAGTGAAGGAGAAGAGATGAAATGGTGGGAGAAGAGGCTTTGGTGATGGGTCAGGACTGCCTGAGTGGGAAAGGAGCCCCGGTGGGAGGAGGCGGCCGGGTGAGATCGGACGTGCAGGGGGGTAGGCCAGGAGGTCCGGGAGCCCGCGGGGCACTTGTTCAGGGCAGGGAGTTGGGAACCACCCACTTAGGGATGGTGGCGTGCTTGGAAGGACGTGACCCCAGGCGAAGACAGGGCTTTGGTAGGAGAACAGAGGGGCCCGGGCTCTCCTCTGCGAGCATTTGGGGGCCACTTGTGAGTCCTGCGGGCATTTGCGTTCCGACTCCAGGGAGGGGTGGCTGTCAGAGGGAGATGCCATTTTCCACAAAACTTTCCAGATGTTTGCTTTGTTGGTTTGCTTTATTTATTTATTTTTAAAGTGGTAACAACAGAGGGAAGGAAAGAAAGGAAAAAAGAAGCAAAACTGGCGTTGACATGGAAGAGCCCTTGAGGAGAGGGGCCTGGCGAACGCTGGGGAGGCTGGGCGGGGTGTGGGGACCCTGCCCCCCCAGGACCCTCTAGGGAGTCCTCCCTGACCTTCTGTCTGGGGTCGGCTTGCTTGCTGACTCTTCTCTCCAGACCCTTGCAATCTGTCAGGGAAGGAAGCCACTGGGGTTTCCAGCCACAGTGACTCAGACGCCCCAGGCCTCTCGCCTCTGTCCAGAGAGCAGCCATGAGACTTCTCCCAAAAGGTCCTCAGGGAGCCACTACCTCCCGCTGAGACGTGTCCCCCCCCTCCCCGAAACGGGGCCTGGTGGGAAACACGGCTGACCCAGTGGGACGTACAGAGCTTGTGGACCTCAGGGTCGTGGTGTCGTCACTAAGTCGCGTCTGACTGCGACCCCGTGGGCTGTAGCCTGCCAGACTCCTGTGTTGTTGGGATTCTCGGGGCAAGAACACTGGAGGGGGTTGCCATGTCCTTCTCCAGGGGATCCTCCCAGCCCAGGCGTTGAACGCGCAGTCTCCTGCACTGCAGGTGGATTCTTTGTCACTGAGCTGCCAGGGAAGCCCAAGCCTCCGTTTGCTCTTTTATAAAATGAGGACTGTGGCTTGGCTACCTCCTAGAATAATGTCCTAAGGAGGAAGCAAGAGAATGCCCAGCAAGCTCTGACCTCTAGGAGGCATTTCTAAACAGGAGGTTGGCAGTGGGTCTTTACTTCCAGGCGTGGTGTCCTTGCCAACAGGAGAAATCACTGAAGGAGGACAGTAGAGTCTCCGTGCAAATTCCTCTCGGGCCACAGGGCTGGTCTGTGCAAGGAGGCAGGGCTGGTGGGTACCTCTGAGCCCTTGTGGGGCGGGACATCAGTTGAGACATGCTTGGATTCAAGTAACCTGAATTGAAACCTGGCCCAAGCTGGTAAGTTTGCCCGATAAAAGACAAGATGCCCAGTTAAACTGTAATTTCAGATAAACCTTAGGTTTCTTGCCTAAGGTTTTCGAAAATATTGCATAGGGCATACCTATACTAAAAAAAATTATTTGAAGTTCAAATTCAACCCATGATCTGTGCAAACGTACAAACTGCAAGGCACCGATGTTGCTGACAGCAGGTCCGGGCTTATATCCTTCTATTTCAGGAGGAAAGAGAGAGAGTGTATGTGTGGGTGGGAGTCTCTTCGCTAATTGTTCACACTGAAGTCCCAGAGCCAGTTCTTATTGGCCTGAGCCAATCGTTCTAGATGCTGGTAAGCTGGACCCAGGTCACATGCCCATCCTCAAAGCTGGGGTGGACGCAGCCCTTCTGAACAGCATGAACTGAGAGAAAGGTTTGATCCCCAAATAGGAATCGGGGCACTGTTTCCAGAAGAGGAAGGCAGGGGTGTTGGGGGTGGGGGCAAAGCCCAGGAGTGTCTAGGATGCTCCCAGCAGGCTGTGACGTGAGGTCCCTCTCACCCAAAGGACCCTGCGGCCCAGTCAGGGTTTAAGGTTGGTCAGGGTTGGGACCTGGAGATGATTGGCTATGTCCTGGGCTGTGAATTCTCAGGTCTGGGAAGAAAAGCTGGTGGCCGAGAGCTGGTGGCCCTTCTTGCAGCCTTCCTTCCATCATTACTCCCATGTTGGTTTTTAACAAGTTTTGCTTTTCAAGCTGAGTATAGTGTCTGATTTTGTGTTGCCTGTCTGTCTGCAAACTGAATCAGCGCCATGCAGAAGACTCACTTTGAGGGAACCTGGCCCAGGACTAATCTGGTGGACTGACACGTCTCCGCAGAAAGGAAGAGAGGAAGGAAGGAAAGAAGGAGCGAGGGAAGCGGGAAGGGAGAGAAGGCAGGCTGAACGTCACTAAGCGTGAAAGAAAGCAAGTGTGACTGCTCAGTCATGGCCAACTCTGGGCGACCCCATGGCCTGTAGCCTGCCAGGCTCAAGATTCTTGCCTCAGGCTCAAATTCTTGCCATGGAATCTTCCAGGCAAGAATGCTGGGGTGGGTTGCCGTTCCCTTCTCCAGGGGCTCTTCCTGACCCAGAGGTTGAACCCAGGTGTCCCATTGCAGACACTCTAATAAAGCATCGTTCATGGAATGTGAACACTCCCCCAGGAGTGATGCCGTTGCCTCCTGCTCTGTGAGGCCAGGTTCTATTTGATGACCCTCTTCTTGACTCTCCAGCCGAGGCAGAACTGCTAGACAAGAGTGAGCTGTAGAAGGCGCTTCCAAGGAAGCATCAGATGGTTCCCAAATGGGGCAAATGGAGGGATCTTCCGGAGGGCGTGGATCTTCGCACATCTGCCTGCCTCTGGGAGAAGTTGCCACACACACATGGGAGCCGGGCAGTTTTGATGTAAAAAGATTGGGACATTGAAAATGAATGCATCTAAAATAGTATTTAGTCTCTAGTTTGTCTCTAGAGCTGAGGTCAGCAAACTGGGTTTGTAAAAGGCCAGATAGTCCATATCTTCAGCTTTATAGGCCATATGGTCTCTGTTGTAAGCCAGTTGCTCCACTTTACCATTTTGTCAGGTAAGAAGCCAGAGACAATCCATACGTAAACATACATGGCTATGTTTCAATAAAACTTTATTTATAAGAACAGGCAGTGAGCCAGATTTTGTAAGTTTGTCAACCAACCCCTGGGCTAGACCAAAGCAATTGTTGCAACAGTTAGTTGTCCAAGTCCAGGAGCTGGTATTTTTTTCAAGTCAATTTTGCTAAGTCCTAATTTACATATAGTGAAATGCACATCTTAAATATACAGCTCAAACAGTGTCCTTTCACCTCCCGCTCCAGCCCCCCACCCCATCAAGACACAGACCACCTCTGCTGCTGTTGCTGGTGACCTCACCCCCCATGCTGCCAACCGTTGCTCTGAGCGCCCTCCCATAGACCGGTCGGGGCCACTTTCAGCGTTCCACACAGCGTCTCATTCCGTCTGCAACAGCTGGTCCTCAGAGCCCTTCCGGTCTGTTTCAGGCGTCTTTTTGGTCATTGTCTTGGTTTTCGAATGTATCAGTTCTCTGACACATGGCTCTTCAAAAGGCGAAGGTGGGCGCTGTCCCTTGGCCCTGGAATGTGGGCTCGACTCGCCGGGTGCATTGAGGGGCAGGGGTGGTGGGGTGATGGGAGTGACTTCTGCAATCCGGTCTTTGGACTTCTAGTTCTCTGGTCTCTCTGAGGAGGCCAGCTCCCAGGCCCTGAGGATGCTCAGGTGGCCTGAGAAGAGGCCCACATGGGGGAACTGAGGCCACCCACCAGCACCTACAACCCGTGTGCCAGCCACTGGAAGACGCTTCCTTGAACCAGATCCCCCAGCCCCAGCCAGGCCTCCGGATGACTGCAGCCCTGGCCGGCCTGACTTCAGGGCATTCAAGGACCCTGACCCCAAACAAGCTGCTCTCGAATTTCTCACTCACTCCATATGAGAGAAGGATGTTTATTGTTATTTGAAGGTGCTAAATCCTGGGGTGATTTCTTATGCCTTCCTAGATTACTAACACAGTCACTGACACCTTGCAGTGTCCATCTGTCCACATCTATTCACTGAACAAACATCGATCTTTAATACATTTTGAACGATGTATACAGTTTAATGACATTTAGAAAGATTTCTATGAAACTTGCTAAAACATTTTTGAGGACAAACGCTCACTTTACAGAGTATGCTCCCGGTATCTAACAGCGACGATTTCTTTGGATTTATCGTTTATTGAAGGACAGTGGATTTGCAGTGTGGTGTTAGTTTCTGGTGGAGAGCAAAGTGGTTCAGCTACACGTTTATATGTGTATTCTTTCCATTACGGTTTGCTACAAGATATCGACTGTGGCTCCCGGTGCTCACAGCAGGACCGTGCTGTCTTCAGTTCTACGTGTAGTACTTTGTATCTGCTGATCCCAGACTCCTGATTTATCCCCCCTGCCCACCTTTTCTCTGGTAGCTGTGAACTTACTCTCTTTGTGAGTCTGTTTCTGTTCACAGGTAAGTACGTTGATTTGGGTCATGTCGTAGATGCCACATGAAAGTGACATCATGTAGTCCTTGTCTTTCTCTGACCTCTGATAATCTCCAGGCCCATCCACGTTGCTGCGACTGGTGTTGCTTCACTCTTTCCGTGTGTTCCAGTGTGCATATACACTTTGTCCATTTATCTGTCAATGGACATGTAGGTTGCTCCGTCAACAACGGTTTAATAGCTAACCCTGCACTGTGAACAGTTTTCTTCTGAGCATATTCTTAACATTAACTTTTGCTGCTTCTCCATTTTGCAGATGAGGAAACTGGCTCCGAGGGCCGAGTCACTCTCCCCAGGCCCCATGGTCAGTCAGCGGTGGGGCTGAATCAGAGCCCAGTCCTCTGTCCTCGGCACCGTGCTGAACGTGCCCCTGCCCCACTTTGCTTGTCTCCAGGGAGACACTCACCGCACACCTGGGGGTCTACCTGCTTCCACGTCTGTTGCTCGGCAAGGCTCGTGCACTTCCAGGCCGGCTGCTGTGGTTCAGTTGCTAAGTCGTGTCCGACTGTGACCCCACAGCCTACAGCACTCCAGGGTCTCCTGTCCTTCACCCTCCCCCTGAGCTTCCTCAAACTCATGTCCGTTGAGTCAGGGATGCCACCCAACCATCTCATCCTCTGTCTCCTCTTCTTGCCCTCAATCTTTCCCAGCATCAAGGTCTTTTCCAACAAGTTGACTCTTTGCATCAGGTGGTCACAGTGTTAGAGCTTCAGCGTCAGCACCAGTCCTTCCAATGAATCTTCAGGACTGATTTCCTTTAGGATTGACTGGTTGGATCTCCTTACAGTCCAAGGGACTCTCAGGAGTCTTTTCCAACACCACAGTACTGTGCCTTTTCTGTCTGTGTGGTGTTATACCCAAAGCAGGACGTCAGTGAGCGTGCTTTGCCCGCCTGGCTAGTGAGCTGAACGGGGATGGATGGATGTGGCCCGTGTTGCCCTGGGAGAGCCCAGGGGTCCTGAACAGCAGTGGCAGGGGCCTTCTGCTCGGGCGTGACTGTGTCCTCCCCGCGGAGGCAGACAGCCTAGAGCCCACTCTCCTGGACCAGGCCACAGCTCGGAACACAGAGAGCCCCGGAGTAAGAACTCTGCTCCCCACACTTGGCAGCCCAGAGCCAGCCAACTGAGGTCTGGGATGAGCAGTGTTTATCCTGGAAGGCCCAACCTCTTTTGTAACATTCACTCATTGTTGCCAGGAGCCCAAAAATACCTTTATTAATGGAAAAACAGGGATGGCTCCACAAAGAAATATTTTGACAAGCCCGGAGGAGCCAGCGGGAAGGTTCAGAGCACATCCTCAGGAAGCCGGGGCTCCTTATCTTCTCGGCAGCCCACCGGGGGAGGGCAGCACGCCTCTCTGGCCGCGTTTCCGTGCTGGGCCCTCAGGCCTGGCTCCCTGGGCTAGATTGTGCTGGGGTGGCTCCTGCAAGATGGCTTGGTCCACCCCCGGCAGGGATGCAGCTCCCCAGGGCTCAGTGCCGTCATGCTGGGTGACTGCCCCATCCAGGCATTGCCCTTTGTGGCCCGTCCCCTCTGACTGCCCCAGAGGACTGGAGCTGCTTCTAGACAGCTTTCCGGACTCCCTGGGACAGAGCAGTGCCTCCTGGGGGAGAGAGGTTCGTGGAGACCCAAGGGCTCAGGTCAGGGTTGTCTTACAATTGCCCTTGCAGAGCCTGAGGCTCCCTAACATGTGCCAGGTGCCCACTCCTCCGCACAGCTCTCCAGCTGGCTAATATTACTCCCATTTTGCAGATGAGGAAACCAAGATACAGAGAAATGAAGTAGCGTGGTCACAGAGTTGAGCAGAGGGGGAGCCGGGATTTGCAAGGAGCCCAGCTGGCTCTGAAGCCTGACTCTTAACTCCACCCATGGCGCTGTTTCTGAAGTGCATGTCTGATCATGTTACTCGGTGTCTCTGTACTCGGTATCTTTATTCTTTTAAAGTAAAATCCACATTGACTCGGGAGCAAGTTTAACTGTTGTACAGAAGACCCACAAACAGTAGGAGATCCAACAAGTTAGACATTTGTTTTTCCTTACAGAAGAACCCGGGTGGGAGGGCCAGGGCTGATGTGGAGGGGCCATGATCCTCAGGGGCCCAAGCTGCTTCCACCTGGCAGCTCTGTCTTCTTTAACCCAGTCGCTTCCTCACGGCCTAAAATGGATGCGTGAGCTCCTGCCATCACGTCAGGAAAAGTGGGCTGTGTGTCCTGTCTCTTTAAGGTTTGATTCTAGGCTCTTCCGCCTAATGACCTATGGCAAGTCATTTAACCTCTTTCATCATCTTTGAAAAAAATTTGAATTTCTTTCAAAGGTTACAATGGTTAGATGAGTTAATGCGTGTCAAACACTTGGAAAAGGGCAAAGTGTAAACATTCGATAAATGCTACTGACTATTATTATTGATGCCATTTAGACCACTGTTCCTGACGGTCCCCACCCCACTCCCCATGACTGGGCTATGTTGCTGTCACATGTTTCCTGGCTCCGCCAGCCTCCCCCACGACAGCCCTAGGACCCCGCTTTGTGACGCTGTTGAGCTTTCTTGCCGCTCTGGGTGGAGAGTTTCCAGAAGACATGCACTCTCTCTCTGGTTTTCCCACTGTATCTCCAGCAGCAAGTTCAGGGCCACCTGGCAGGTGTCCAGAAAACTTGTGGAGTGTGTGAAAGAATGAATATTTCCAGTGACAGTGGGTTCACTACCATGAAGGAGACTTCCCCAGGGCCTTTGAGCGTGCCATTCCCTCTGCTCTCCATGCCTTTCCCCGGCTAGCTGTGTAGCTGGTGCTCACGCTTCGCTCAGTTCTGCTCACGCCACCTCTTCCGTGAGGCCCGCCCTGACCACCTGTTTAAACCGGCCCGTTTCCGCACCTTTTCTGCCTTCTTGCTGCACTTTCTGTCTCCCCCCAGGTATGTGCTGCCACTCATCCATCATCTTTGTGTATGCCCTCTCCCTTACCTCCCCCAAGACTCTAAGCCCCGGTAGGATGGCGCTCTGCGCCTGTTTTTCTCATGACTGTTGCTCCGTGTCCAGAATTTTGCAGGTATGTGACAATCTGGTGGAATCAATCAATAAAGCAACAAGACAGGCTGATTGTTTGTTTGTTTGTTTTTTTAATTAAAAAAATTTTTTTGTCTGCACTGTGGGGCAGGTGGGATCTTGGTTCCCCAACCAGGGATCGAACCACGCCCCCTGTAGTGGAAGATGTGGACCCTTTCGGGACCAGTGGACCACCAGGGAAGTCCCCTGTTGATTTTTTTTTTAATTTTTATTTTTACTTTATTTTACTTTACATTACTGTATTGGTTTTGCCATACATTGACATGAATCCACCACGGGTGTACATGAGTTCCCAATCCTGAACCCCCTCCCACCTCCCACCCCATATCATCCCTCTGGCTCATCCCCGTGCACCAGCCCCAAGCATCGTGTATGGAACATAGACTGGCGATTCGTTTCTTACATGATAGTATACATGTTTCAGTGCCATTCTCCCAAATCATCCCACCCTCTCCCTCTCCCTCAGAGTCCAAAAGTGAGGAGAGGGGCTTCCCTGGTGGCTCAGTGGTAAAGAATCCGCCTTCCAGTGCAGGAGACATGGGTTCTATCCCTGATCTGGGAGGATCCCACACGCCACGGAGCAACTAAGCCCGTGCGTCACAAGTACTGAGCCTGTGGTCTAGAGCCGGGGAGCCACAACTGCGAGCTCAAGCACCCTGGAGCTGGGGCTCGGCGACGGGAGAAGCCATGAGAAGACCCGGCTCGCCACAACGAGAGAAAGGCGCACGCGCGGCCACGGAGATCCAGCACGGCCAGAAATAAATGAGTAAACAATTTAAGAAATGAAACAGGAAAACTCTAGGTGTAGGCACCTCAGCCCCTTTATTTATTTTTTTAGACCAAAGGAAAGCCAGAATGTTTCAGCCTGAGCTCTCAGAAGAATGCAAAGCAGATAAAGCTTCCTTCTCCCCGTCTTTCCTTTCCTTCTGCCCGCAGCGGGAGGAAGGCAGGCCGAGCCGTTCCCTCTCTCTCCACGTCAGCTCTCCAGCTTCTAGGAAAATCTTCCCCATGCCCGCGGGCCCGGGGCATCCCGAGGGCTGCCGCCGGCCTCTGCTCCATCCCCGGTGCAGCGGCGGAGGGCGCCCCGCCGCGGGGGCAGGCTCTCCCTGGAAACTCGCCGTCAGCAGCCCGATGAGCTGGCAGGGAGCGTCCGGGGTTCTCTCCAAATGCCTCGGAAATCTCCCTGTTGGGTCACATTCCGGCTTGGGGGACCCTGGGATTACCAGGGTTCTGGGAGGCAGCCAGCGGCTGATTGGGAGGTAGCGAGATTCAGCACTTCTGAGTTGGAAAATGCGGCGCCGGGTATTATTTTGGGAACAGCCCGTCAAGAGAACCTCCAAGAGCAGATCAGGCAGGCTATGAGAAGCAAGACAATATATTTTGAAATGAACCAGGCCGGGGAGACACCTCGCTCCTCGCCACAGCCACGGAACGGGGCGTTCTTTCCGCATGAGGTGACCCTTTCCATCGCCTGGAAACGGGGAAAGCCTCTCCAGCTGCCCGGCCGCCTCCCCCGTTCCTGCTTCCCTGCCAACCCCAGCCTAGCATCCTAGCCACCCCCTGGGCCGTGTGACAGAGCGAGGGTCCTCCCCAGCCGGCTGAGAAGGTGGCCAGATGCTCAGGCCGGCCTGCTAGCCCTTCGACAAGCCTCGACAGGACCTGGGAGTGTGGTTCCAGAGCCAGGCTGCCACTCTCCCAAGTTCACGCTCTGTTTGCTCCTTACTGTCTGAGACCCTGGGTCTCTGTGACTCAGTTTCCTCACCTGCAAAATGGAGAGAATAGTAGTCTTCCTCCTACAGGATTGTGAGGACCAAATGAATTAGCACGTAAGGAGGCTTGGGAGGGCCTGGTGCATAGACATCACTCGGGAGACATAGGATAGGATTATTTACTGAGTACCCACCAATTGGAGACATCATTCCAAACCCTAAGTAAGGCAGGCATGGTCCTCTTTTACTATTCTAGTGGGGAAATGAGTCACAACAAACTAAATGAACCGATGAGACAATTTTTACACTCTGTTATTCACTCAACAAAACATTTGGAGGTCCCACCGTATGCCAGGCATCATTCCTGGTGCTGAGAATAAAGCAAAGTCCCGCGCTTGTAGCATTTATATTTTGTTGGGAAGCAGGGGAGACCTCGGGTAGAATAGTAAATATGTCATTTATTTGTGGCAAGTGGTAAATGTTCTACCGAAATACAACAGGCACTGTGATGGAGATTTGTTTGGAGGGGTTGGGCTCCAGGGCAGAGGAGCCAGTTTTGAAGATGAGGGTCATAGAAGAATGTGTTCATAGGGTGACGTTTGAACTGAGACTGAGAGGATCAAAGAAGCCAGCCTGGAGAGGTCATGGGACAAAGGGTTCCAGGTGAAGGGAGAGGAAGCACAAAAGTCACCAGGTGGGGCCAGGCAGGGCAGGACAGTGAGGCTGCAGCCGGTGAGAGAGGGGAGGGAGGGAGATGAGGGAGAATGAGGGGTCAGGGAGGGTCTTGGAGGCCGCGTGCTGGTTCCCTGACATTCCTGCAGTCTTGGTTCCTTAGGCTTAAAGGAACACGCGTGTGATGTTTCTGTGGGCCTGGAGCAGCTTCTGTGGTTGGCCTGGCTGCCTCACCTGCAGTCTTGGCTGATGGCAGGAGGCCTCTCTCCTCCACCACGCGATCTCGCCCAAGCGCTGCTTGAGGGTCGTCACAGCGTGGCGGCCGGCTGCCCCCTGAGGGAGCGAGCCAAGATCTCAAAGCAGCAGCCGCTTCTATAACCGAGCTTGGTGGGCACATACTGCCCTTTGGGGATGTCCTAGTGTTCTGCAGGGTGGGAGGAGGCTGGACGAGAATCGGAATACCCAGGTGGGCACCACTGGGACCTTCTCGGGGGCTGGCTATGATAGCCATGGTGAGGTACCTGGGTTATATTCTAAGAGGGATGAGAGAGCTCTGAAATGGTATCTTTGGTGGATGCGGGTATTTGTGTAACTGCTGTGTGTGGTGGCGAGATGAGAGCAATTTTAATACCTATATGTTTATCGACTGCTTCCTGCGTACCAGGCACCGTCCTTGGTGCTTCATTAGATACAACATCTCGGGTCCTCACGTCTCCCTAAGAGGTTGATGGAGCTCCATTTTACAGGGGAGGAAGCTGTTGTTTCGTCCCTCAGTCGTGTCTGACTCTATTGTGACTCCATGGACAGTAACCCACCAGGCTTCTCTGTCCATGGGATTCCCCAGGCAAGAATACTGGAGTGGGTTGCCATTTCCTTCTCCAGNACGTCTCCCTAAGAGGTTGATGGAGCTCCATTTTACAGGGGAGGAAGCTGTTGTTTCGTCCCTCAGTCGTGTCTGACTCTATTGTGACTCCATGGACAGTAACCCACCAGGCTTCTCTGTCCATGGGATTCCCCAGGCAAGAATACTGGAGTGGGTTGCCATTTCCTTCTCCAGGGGATCTTCCCGACCCAGGGATCAGACCTGCCTCTCCTGCATTGCGGGTGGATTCTTTACTGCTGAGCCCCCAGGGAAGCCAGAGGAAGCTGAGACCTCCTCAAAGAAACAGTATCCAGGGCAAGCCCTGGAGGCCAGTGGAATTACCCAAGAGAGGAGAGCGGAGATGGGAGGGAGAGGAAGTTAGGCTCAGATGGTTCGGGGGCTCTGAGCACTTCTGGAGGCAGAAGCATGGAGTTCAGAGGTGTCAGAGGTGAGACACGAGGCTGGAAGGGATGGGGGTAAATTTGATAGACCTTTGTAGGCTGCCTATGGGATTCTGGACTTTCTGCTGAAGGTAACTTTTTAGACATATATCATCATATATATTCAGTGGAGCAACTGAGTTGCCATTCGAGAGGCAGCACTGCTTGGTGGGTCAGAACCCGGGCTCTAGAACCAGGTAGCTGGGGTTCCAACCTTATCTCTGCCACGTCCTTGCTGTGCAGCCTAGAGCAAATTGCATAACCTCTCTGTGCTGTAGTTTCCTCCCTGCAAAATGATAATCCTAGGGTTGCTGAGAAGAGGCAGTGAGTTTCAGCCTGTCCCACTGCAAGTGCTCAGGCAGCAGTCATGTGATGAGAGATTTGTAAGCCTCGTCATTCTGGCTTCCGTCTGTCGGGGTCTCTCCCACCTTCTGTGTTTGAGACACACGGGAGCCCAGACCCATTCTAACTGCTGTCTGCCTTCCAGCCAGGAAGGGGTTAGCGGTCAAGGTGACCGATGGGTGAGGAGGACCCAGGCTATAAACGCAGGGGGAGGACCCGTGGGTGCTCGCCTCGAAGCTGCCCAAGCCCTCTTAAATATTCCTGGTGTTGAATCAGTTGTCTGGGCAGCATCAGTAAGTGATGTCTCAGCAGAAATACCTGTGTTTCTTATTTAGGAGGCTGTCGGAGGGGAGAGATTCTAATAAAAGGCTTCCCCGGTGATTCAAGGTCTCCTTCAGCCTGTATGCCTGACAGTCTCCCTGGGCCTTTCTCCCCACGGCCACCTGGACGCCTTCTATTTGCTTTGATTCAGCTTCTTTCTTGCTTTTTCCCCATCTGCTGGCTCGTTCCCACCCCAGCTGAGAGCTTCTATTTTTGGGAGTTTTCGTGGATAATTTAGTGGGCGGAAGCTCCCCACCCACCCCCCTTGGAGCATCCCTTAAAAAAAAAAAAGGGAGAGTGCTCGAGAGAAGTGAAAAACAGTGGGTGGTTCAGTTCAAAAGGACAAAATATTTCTTGCCCTGGCACTGGGAGAGGAAAGAAATTGTCTGAGGAACCGAAGAGCAGCTAAACTAAGAAGCTGAAAGCTGCAGCCCATAAGGGCAAATTAGGTGACTCAGCTGTGACTCCCCCGGCTCCACTCCTTGTAGTATTAATGTGCTTTAAAAGGGAAAAATGCTTAACTGTGACAAAGAGTGGGCTCTATAAAACTGTGCTGAGTGCCAGTTCTGTCGAGTTCCAAAAGGCGTCCCCCTCTCAGCAGCGCAGGGCACCTGCGGAGACCGGGCCCGCCTCCGAGGCCTGAGCCTGGGTGGGACGGAGTCTAAAATTATCCCCGATAATGAGTCTGGCAGAGGAGGGCCCAGCGTGCCCGTTTCCTGCCTTCCTGCTGGCCTCTGAGACCTCAGCTTCCAGGGAGGCCTCTGAGAGGCAGGGGTGCCAAGAACACAGGCGTTCTGGCCAAGCAGAGTCGAGTTCCGATCTGGACTGGCTGTGTGGACATCAGTGGGCTCTGATCTGGACTGGTGGTGCGGACATCATCAGTGCACAGAGCCTCGGTGTGCTCATCTGTAAACAGGGCTTCCAGCGTCAAGCGCAGTGGGAGTGTGAGACAGGCCAGATGTTGCATGGAGGTTGCGTTAGGCCCTGGATGCAGCTGTGTTTAATGAAGGGAAGTCTGGAGGCAAGGGGCTTCCCTGATAGCTCAGTTGCTAGACAATCAGCCTGCAGTGCTGGAGACCTGGGTTCGGTCCCTGGGTTGGGAAGATCTCCTGGAGAAGGGAAAGGCTACCCACTCCAGTATTCTGGCCTGGAGAATTCCATGTACTGTATAAAGTCCATGGGGTTGCAAAGAGTCCAACAGGACTGTGTGACTTTCCCTTCACTTTCAGTGGAGGCAAAGGCCATGGACAGCAGGGTCAGTCATCCTGCCTTAATGACTACCCAGTCCTTGAGTGTAGGAAGGCATAAAGAAAACCTATACACACATACACATATATCCATACATATAAACAGCATATGTATACAGACATACATCATATACATTTTAAGCATCTATTATATACTTTAATGTTCTTAGCATCACATCCTGACATCCACCCCGAGGAAGGTGCTCATTGTGTTCCCATTTTACAGACTAGGTAAGTGACCCTGTGGCAGAGCCAAGCCTCTGATTCTAGAGCCTGTACTTAGTGCTGCCTCTCACGTTGCCTAAGCGCCCACTGCCCTATAGGACTTTCTGCGGGACGGAGCTCTTCTCTTCTGCTCTGTTCAACCCAGTAGCCACCAGCCACAGTGGCTTTCTGAGCACTGGAGATGTGGCTTCGGCATCAAAGAACTTTAGCTCTCTTTTCATTGTTAATTAATTTTAAGAGCCACATGTGGCTAGTGGCGACGCTAGCAGAGAGTGCTGGGCTCACCCCTCCAGTGTCTGCGTTACTCTGCAGGGGACCCAGGCGCAGGTATTTACTGAGGACCCCGGCAGAGCTGGGTTGCTCTTCAGAGGCCGCAGGCAGAGGCTGTCCGCAGTGACGATGGCTTGCAGCCTTACCCCGGAGGCCTGGGCCCATGAAAGGAAGCTGAGGCGGAGGTTCATTCACAGTCAGGATGATCCACTTGTCTCAGCATGCCCCAAACTCTCCCGGCTTAAAAACTCAAAGTCCTGCATCCCAGGAACCACCTCGACCCCAGGCAAACCGGGGCAGGTGGTCACCCTGTTCTTGCCCCCAGATAATGGGGTGCCGGGACCTCCGAGGATGGGTCTTCCTCAGTAGGGTTCCCTGAAAAGAATCTCTTCCCTGACCTCCCTGGCTGCCCTGTGGTGTCTGCCGGGGAAAAGCAGCAGGCAAGTCATCTGCCTTCTCTGGGCCTCGGTTTCCCTTGTAGAAGGTAGGGGAAAAGTCTCCCCTACCGGGAGGCTGGCTGCAAGGAGTTCGAGGCAAGGTCGCATGGTAGGTGGGCAGACACAGCTGCTTTTTTGGGAGGGAACAGTGTTACTCAAGCTGGAGGCCACCCTGCCTGAAGCAGGCTTTGAAGTGAGCTGGGTGGGCGCGGGGGTCTTTGTGGGACCCCGTCTCCAGCAGGGGTGGTCACGTCCGAGAGCCCAGTGAGGCTCCCCACCAATGGAGCCAGCGCCTCTCAACGTGCTGCCAAGGTCTGTAAGAAAGTGTGGAGGTGCTGATGAGTCAGCAGCCTTGGTGCTACCCGCAGTTATATCAGTGCCCGCAACAGGGTCTGAAATGGCCATTTGCAGAGTTGGCTTCATCTGGGGGTCCCCCAATTTCCCACCCTGCACACAGGTGGAGAGGGAAACCCAGGCTGAGTTCAGAAAGAGCACTCTGACAGCAGCACCTCCCCCCCTCCCCACCCTTCGGGGGTCCCCGGCCTGTTGATGGGGCCACGCGTGGCATCCCACAGACCATCCTCTGGAGGCTGTGCAGAGTTCATGACATCCCTTCCTTTTATTTTCCTGTTTGTTCAGAGCATGTGTAAACACATGCGTTGCCTGGTTTCCGCGTCTCTTTGGCCATTTCATTATTGCTGGAGCCTCTGAGCATCGCTGGAAACCTTGGGTTTTCTAAATGAATCTAAAAATAGACCTCTTTGAAAAAAAAATCTTGGAGCGTTGACACAAGGCACCGTTATGTATTTCTTTTCCCTCCTCCCCTCCCCCTCTCTCTTCCCACACCTCCCTCTTCTTCCGCATCAGTCCTGAGCACAAAAATTCTGGGCAGCCGGGGGTCCCCAGGGACAGGGAAGGGCCCCCTAGGTCAATGTTCAGGGGCCTTGGACCCCCTGAGATGTCCGTGTGAGCCCTGGGGGACTTGCTCTGAGAGACGCCCGCTTGGAAGACGGGGGTCGCGGGTCTGGGGGGCGCTTGGGAGCCCTGGGCAGGGTTTATGCAAAGCTTCAGTGGGTGAGGGAGGCGGTGGCCGGGAGGATCCTTGCGATCGGCCGCCGGGAGCTCCGGCAAGACCGACTTGGACACTCCCACGCCCCCACCCCCTTCCCCTCGCCGTCGCCCGCATCGCTCCGTCTCCCTGACTTTTCTCCGCGAACAATCAGGGACTTGTGCTGGCGGCCGAGGGAGCCACGGAGCTGGCTGGCCGCGGAGCGGGCGACGTCATGGATTCCTGAGTGTGAAGTTTGCAGGAAAGCCCTTAGTTTTGGAGATGGACGGGATCCAGCGGTTTCCATGGCGCTGGATAAACAGGAGGAAACAGTGAGGGAATCCCGTTATTTTACTGCATTGAAAGCCTATAAACACGGAGCGCGGGGAAGGAAGTCGCGTTCCCTCTCGAGTAAGCCCGAGCGCCGAGCCGCGCCGACTCCGCCGCGCCGGGAGCCGGGAGCCGGGAGGCGGGAGGCGCGCAGCTCCCGGGCCGCTCGCAGGCGCCTCGGCCAGGGCTGCCCCCCGAGCATGCTTTAGAGAGGACGGCGCCCCTCTGGCTCCGGGTTTGCCCCTGCAGAGCCCTCTCAGCCCGCGCGCCGAGCCCCCGTCCCCTCCAGATGCAGAGAGAGGCTGCGCTGAGACGGGGGCACTGCGAGCCCCTCCGCGCCATGGGGTCTGTGGACCAAGGTAACTGCCCCCCGCCTCCGTTCCGGCCGCTTCCTCCTCCCGCCTCTCGGCCCTTTCCCTTCTGCTTCTCCCCAGCCGGCCAGCGCTTTCGGCTCCCGGCGGAGGTCGCGGGCAGGCCCGGGGACGCCGCTTTCCCAGGGCGCACAGGTAGCGTGGCCGGGAGGACCGGCGCCTCCGCCCTGGCCAAGGAGGGGGGTCGGGGGCGCCGACTTGGGAGCACTTCGCGCAGGGGCAGCGAAGCGTCCCCAGGCGGGATTCCTTCCCCGGGTCAGCCTGTCAGAAGGATGGTCCCTTCCGTGGGACACCCGGAGGGATTCTCACTACTAACCGCGGGCTGCTTAACCATTTCCGCGCTGGGCTTTGGAGAGCAGATGTCAGCGGTATTATTATCATCATTATGATCGTTATTTAGCTTTTTTTTTTTTCTTTAGGAGAACAGGCTTGGTACTTTACTATCTAGTAATGAAGGCTTTACTTTTTAACAGAGCCGCAGATGCTCTGGGACATTTAAACAGTTTTCTTTCTCGTTTTTTTTTTTTTTTTTTTCCTGATGTGCCTGGTGGATTGAGTTCTCCAGTCCCCTTTAAAGTGCAATGTACCATCAGTTTGTTTCGCGATCTGATTACACTCTCCTTTCCGCGTTTCTGTCTCCCCCCCCCCCCCAACCACCCCTCCTCTTGGAGTTCGCCCTGGAATCATGCTACTTAGATCTCACGGGAGGGGCTTAACCTATACGAATATGATATGAAAACGTCCCATCTGGTTTGGGATTGTGGAGGGGTTTTGGCTGTCCACTAACCAAGCGGACTTGAAAAGTAGAAACTAGGCGATGGGATGTGTTTTTCGGAGGCCAGTCCCGAGAAGAGTTGGGGGCATGGCCGAGAGGGCAGGGCTGCAAGAGTTAAGTGAAATACATATGCGTAGGAGGAGCTAGGCTCGTGTCATAAAATCAGAGTTGAATGTGGGTTTTGTGCTCTGCGTGGCTGATTAAAGTTCTGGGGGGGAAGAAATGACAATTTCTGTAAATAAACCTGAGGGGCTTTTTTTTTTTTTTTTTTTTTTTAAACCGGAGTGGGGCCAAATGCCTTGGGTTAGGTAAATGGTGTGCTTTGCCACAGCGGACCTCAATGACATATTTTTAGCTGAGTTGCACTTTTGAAAGCAAGACCCTGCCAGCACTCTGGACGTTTTAACTGGTACCAGTTTATCCTGTCCTCGGCTGGTGGTCAAGCCTATGACATGATGACCAAAACCATTACTAATACCACATCACCTGTAAAAGGGGCGCTTTGAGACAGGCGACAGATATATTAAGGACGGGAATGGGTTTTTACTGCCATGCCGTGTATACTGAAGGACAGTGTTTGATGTTATGATGTGGGGGTAGGGGACAGACAAATGCCCATATTAAGTCTATTTGGAAGAAGAGACTTGGGAAGAGACTTCTGTTTCACAGTGTGATCTCACACGAGCCTCACCTTCTGCTGAAGCTGTTACACCTCTGCTCCAGGTTTGTGAACTTGGTCCTCTCTCAGGTTTGGAAGTGTGTGTGTGTGTGTGTTGTGTGTGCACATGCATTGCCTAACCTCCCCAGCCCACGCTCGTGTGTCCAGGGACTGTAGGACGTGCATGCTAGTGTGTGTCCACATGTGGGAGACAGGGCACCGCGTTGTTCCCGGCAAACGACTCTTGGCATGCCAAAGCAGCTGGGCACACAGGCTGCAATCCCAGTCTTCAGAAACAGTTGGCATGAGAGGCGCTTCGACTGTGCCTGCATCGGGGTCTCCTGAGGGAAACCCAAATGGCCCTTCACACTCAAACACCACCAGGAGCAGAGGGGCAGAGCTCAGGGCGCATGCAGATGGGCGGGGTCATTAAATAGCAAATAGAACTACTTGCATGGTGAGAAAATACTGACCTTGCTGTGCAGTTTTGGGCCGAGGCTCTGGGAAAATCTGAAGATCTGAAAGAGGTGTGTTCAGTTTTATCTGCAGTGGGATGATGGAAACTATTTCAGGAATAAACAAACTCAGGGTGAGCTCTGCTCACTCCCAGACCCAAATTCCCTGCCTTCTGCCTGGCTTAGAATTTCTGCTTCACTGCATTGCAGCTGTGTGATCCTGGGCGAGTGACTTAAACTCTCTGGGCTTCAGTCTCCACATCTGTAAAATGGAGCGGATAGTAATGTCTCCCTTAAAGAAGGTTGTGAGAGTCAATGAGGTGGCACGTGTAAGGCCTCTGAAGTGCTGCCGTGCTTATAGTCAACACTGGATAAACACCTTGTGATTCCTATTGTAAAGCAAAACTAACATTGATATAGAAACTGAATTTCATGGCAAAAATTCTTTGAAGAGTCGCAGTACCCTAAACCTCTCAAGAGATTTTGTAACTTCTTGGAGCTTCATAGCGACACAGTTTGGGCTAGGATTACGGCTTGCCAAGCCTCCATTTCCTCGTCTGTAAAAGGGAATAATGACAGTGATAACCTCGCAGGGGAGTCATGAGCATCGTATGAAATCATGCGTATAAAACACTTACCTCTGTGTTTAACATGTACTTAACACACACTGGCTGTTATTATTTTCTGACAGTGGAGGACTATGAGGACCAGCTTTGCCCAGGATCACAAAGCAAGTTTGTAGCACAAAGCCCGGCTCGTGGCAAGGACTCTGTCGCCTGCCACGGGGGTGAGAGAGTGTTGTGAGTGCTGACTAGGGGCCGCAGGGCTGAGGGTTTGAAGTCTCACATTGTCAGGGCTGGAGGAGGGAGTGAAGCGCAGAGAGGGGCAGGAGCCAGTCAAGCTACCCAGCAGGGATGTGCAGAGGCTGGGACTCAGACCCAGGCTCTCGACTGCGTGCTCTGCTGACTCTGGAACTTACTACTATTATCATTTGTTATCGCACCGTTTGGCGGATGAGGACACTGAGGAAGGCTCTGGCCTCTTTTGCCAACATTACGTTGGTTCTTGCCATATAGTGGAAGAGAAAGAAGTCTGTGTGAGGGGCTGGTGTGGAGGGGACAAGCATCCATGTTGGAGACGGGGAAACTGAGGCAGCCTCTGATTTGTCCCAAGTGGAGGGTGAGTCAGAAGAGTGCCTTGCTTTGCCTCCAGAGCACTGTCTTTCCACTTCCACTAGAGGACTAAAAGTCCCTGGACGGCCAGGGGGCTGTAAAGCCAGTATTGCTTTCTTCCCACGCAGAACCCAGACCTGCTCCAAGAGCCCCGCTCCTGGCTGAGCCCCTCCCTGGCTACCCAGTCTGTGCCTCCTCCACGAAGACCTCTGGGCTTGTCCTTTTCTTCCCAGAAGTTCAGAAAGAAGCACTCATTTCCCCAGATGCTCCTGCCTTTACTAAGAACTTTTCTTAAGTCAGCTGAGGACAGGGCCAGGTTGTCCGGTTCTGTGACTCTCTGGTGGATCCCAGGTTTTATATCCAGGTCGTCAGCAGCTTAGGATGCGAGTGAGAGGTTCAAACCTTGACTCTGCCGCTTGCTGGCTACGTGACCTTGTGCAAGTGATTCACTCTCCTGTGCCTCAGTTTCCCCACATTTAGAAAAGTGTTAGTGATAGTGTCTGGAGTGTTGGTTACTATATGTAGCAACTGAGTATCAACCAATCGGAATGGCAGGAGTAGTGTCCCAGGAGACTCCCCTGCTGGACGAGACTTTAACCCTTCACTTGCCAAATTGTAGGGAGGGTCTAAGAGGGTGAAGGACTGGGGAGGCTGGCGTGCTGCAGTTCATGGGGTTGCAAAGAGTCAGACAGGACTTAAGACGGATCAACGACAGTAAGGGAGGGCCTCGGGCTTCCCCCGTGGCTCAGCAGTAAAGCATCTGCCTGCCAATGTAGGAGATGCGGGTTGAGTGCTGGGTCAGGAAGACCTCCTGGAGGAGGAAATAGTGGCCTATTCCAGTACGCTTGCCTAGACCTTCCTACGGGCAGAGGAGCCTGGCGGGCTACCGTCCGCGGGGTTGCAAACGGAGTCAGACATGACTTAGCGACTGAACAACGAGAACAGCAATAAACAGGGAGGGTCTCAAGGCCGCAGAGCCCCTTAGAAGGAACGACAGCCATCGTTTCCCCATCNCTATTCCAGTACGCTTGCCTAGACCTTCCTACGGGCAGAGGAGCCTGGCGGGCTACCGTCCGCGGGGTTGCAAACGGAGTCAGACATGACTTAGCGACTGAACAACGAGAACAGCAATAAACAGGGAGGGTCTCAAGGCCGCAGAGCCCCTTAGAAGGAACGACAGCCATCGTTTCCCCATCTAAGGAGAGTTCCAGCCTTTCAGTAAGCGGCATGAACCTCAAACAGTTAATAAGTGCTGCTATTATTATTGTATAATTCATTAATTCAATATTTATACATCCCAAATCCAACCTAAAAAAAACAACAACCGTTGCCGAGTCCTTCCCACATGTATTCTCACTGGCTGGCTCTCACCACATATACGTGTGACTGAGCATTTCGACTCTTACCTCGGAGAAGTGCAGCAGGTTACCCTTCTCGTTCCTTTGCTAGACGAGGAATCCGAGACTCTGACCGCCCAGACTGGGGGGGCCCTCCTGTGCCCCCAGGCCCCCCCACTCCTATCCTTTGCACCTCACACTGATGGTCGTTGTCCACGCCATGTCTGCATCCTCCTCCAGAACTGAATGCCAGGAACCAGAAACCTCAGCTGTCTTATTCACTCCGGGGGCCCCGGTGCCTGGAACATGACTGATACTCAGCGGGTTTTCAGTACTTTTTGTTCCGCGGACGGAGGAATGAATGAAAGGTGCACAGTAGGGTTGCTTGGCCCGTTGGGGCCACAGAATTAAGACTTAAATGCCGAAGCACTGCGCCGTCCTCTGGCTCACTCGTTCCGCCTCTTTTCGACCATGACGGTGGTTTTGACTTACGCGTTTTCCCACCAGGCGCTGGGGACCTGAGCAGGCTTCCTTGTGGGTCATCCAACAGGCTCGCGCTTTCATGCTGTTGCCTGGAATGAGTCAGTTCCCAACAACAACGGCAAGGACGACCGTGACAGCTGCCGCCGCTTCCCGAGGGCCCCGTATCTGCCAGGCGCCGTCCCAGGGCTTCTCTGCGGGCCACCTCAGTGGCCCCCAACGAGCCCCGTCTTGCACAGGGAGGGGTGCCTGCTGTGCCCAGGTCGCATCGCTGGTGGCAGAGCTCAGAAGCGGTCCCCTTGCACCATGTTGCTCCCCGTTAGGCTGAACAGTCATCGCAAGGAGTGCGTCTGTTTACCCTACCAGACTGTATATAGTGTAGGGCCGAGCAGTATCAGATATTGTCTTAGCGGATTCTCCCAAAATAACCCGACTGGTTGGAATTGAGTATGATCATCCCATTTCAAGAAGAGGAAACCAAGACGGGGCCCAGTCAAGGCCTTCAGAGGGCAGCGCCGATGCGGAAAGCTCTGCTTTTAAGGGTTGCCCAGTCCTGCCTCCGTTGCTTCCTGCAGCAGGGTCACCCAGCCAGGCGGTGAGCTGGGCGGGCTCGCATCAGGGCTCTCTCCTGCCTTCCACCTGCCTCTCTGGGCCGCTGAGGAGCTTCTGGCCGCCCCATCCCTTCCCTCTCCAGCTAGGACCTGCCAGTAGGGACCCATTTCCTCAGAGCCTCTCTCGTTGGCCACATCTCCGCCTCACACTTCTTTGGCCTGAGCCGCCAGGGTGCCCGTGTCTGGCGCCACGGCTGCTGTGGGAGCAAGTTCGGGCTGCCCACTTGCCCCTTGGCACCCTCCAGTCCTTCTCTCGGCCTTGGCTGAGCCGGTCTTTCCATCCCAGGGTCCTTGCTCCCTTTTTCCCCCCACATTTTTCTTCAATGCCCAACTCAGTCTTGCCTCCTCTTAGAAGCCACCTTGACCATTTAATTCATTTTCATCATTTCAAGCATCTCTGATGTATCAGTTGCCCTTCAACAGGCTGGAGATAAAGTGAACAAGACTAAGGGTGTCTGTCCTCACAAGGCAAACCTTAGGGCAGCCACCCAGGAACGCCCAAGATAAATGTGGAATGGTGTTAAGGGCTAGAGGCCTTAATGGGAGCACAGAGCTGCGGAGGTCTCAGTTTATACGTGTGTGTGCTGCGTGGGCGTTTGAGTTTCCTGTGGCTCCATCACAAATTACCGCAAACTGGGTAGCTTGAAACAACAGAGATCTATTCTCACACAGTTTGAGAGACTGAACGTGTAAAATCAAGGTGTCAGGGCTNCTTAATGGGAGCACAGAGCTGCGGAGGTCTCAGTTTATACGTGTGTGTGCTGCGTGGGCGTTTGAGTTTCCTGTGGCTCCATCACAAATTACCGCAAACTGGGTAGCTTGAAACAACAGAGATCTATTCTCACACAGTTTGAGAGACTGAACGTGTAAAATCAAGGTGTCAGGGCCATGCTCTCGCCGGAGGCGTGGGGCACGACCCCTCCCTGGCCCCTCCTCGGCCTCCAGTGGTCCCTGGCAGCCCTCGGTGTTCCTGGGCTCCTAGCTGTGTGTGTCCCCTCTCCGTCTCTGCCTTGACATGGCCTTCTTCCTGGGTGTGTGCGTTCGTGTTCTCTCCTCTTGTTACAAGGATGCCAGTCGTTGGATTTGAACCCTTGGCTCTGAGGACCTCATCTGGACTTAATCACATCTGCAAAGACCCTCTTGCCAAATAAGATCACAGCCACCAGTTCTTGAGGTTAGGGCTTGAGCGTATTTGGGGAGAGGATATAATTCAACACACACTCGTGGGGATAATTCACACTCGTGGGTCCCTTCCTCTCTAAAGATGTCATATCCATTGACTTCTGAACAGTGAGGGATCTGTCTCCAAGGAACAGTGAGCCCCGAGGCCCAGAGGAGAGAGACGTGCTTGGGATAGTCAAGGAGCAGCCAGCCCCGTGTGGCTGAAACAGAACAGGAGGGAGGGGAAGTGTGATGTGAATAGAAAGATGGGGGAAGCAGGCCAGGGCAGGGCCCAGCAGGACTTTGCGAGCAGTATGAAGTCCATTCTCGTGGTAATGGGGAGGCCCTGGGGAAGTCAGAAGTCACTGAGGGTGTGAGTTGCTGAGTCTTTTCAGAGAATCACACTGGCCATTAAGTGGGAAACCTCTCCCAGGTGACAGGGGATGCTGAGCATACAGGCGGGAGGCGACCTGGGCGGGGAAGACGGGGTTGGGGCCAGTGTGGGGAGCAGGGAGTGGGGAGGAGTTGCTGTTTCCCTGTCTGCAGAAACTTCTCCTTTTTGGTTTCCAAACTGCTCTCTTGAGTCCTGGGGCTGCGCAGCGGTGGTCCCTATCTTTGGCCCTCAAGGGCACCTGCCATTAATTTTGTGAATAATATGGGCCTCTTCCAGCGGGTCTCCTCTCGGCCCTGCCTGGACTCCCCCCGCATCTCCTCCTGCCCTCTGCTATCGCCGGGAGTCGCAAGGCTTCTCTGGGTGTTTCATCTTGGTCCAAAAACGTCCCTCACTGCATCCACCCTGAGCTAATAACCCAGGAACACTGTGACTCAGTAATGAGTATCAGACTGCTGTGGGACAAAAGCACTTCCGTGGCGTCATGTGTGACTTCGAAAGTAACATCACAACCTGCTCCCTGCCTTAGTTTCCTTAGCTGAACAGCNTGCATCCACCCTGAGCTAATAACCCAGGAACACTGTGACTCAGTAATGAGTATCAGACTGCTGTGGGACAAAAGCACTTCCGTGGCGTCATGTGTGACTTCGAAAGTAACATCACAACCTGCTCCCTGCCTTAGTTTCCTTAGCTGAACAGCGGGGGTGGTGGTAATCGTTACACACGGTGGAAGCTTGGAGGTTTGCAGATCAGGTCAGTGCACAGACAGTGATCAGTGCCTGTTAGCTGCCATTTTCCCTATTATTTTAGTGTTTCAGAGTCCAGTTGTTCATTTTCTTCAGCCTACTAACCTACAAGGGCTTCCCTGGTGGGTCAGTGGGAAAGAATTTGCCTGCCAATGCCGGAGACTCGAGTTGGATCCTTGGATCGGGAAGATGCCCTGGAGAAGGGAATGGCAACCCACTGCAGTATTCTTGCCTGGGGAATCCTATGGGCAGAGGAGCCTGGTGGGCTAGAGTCCATGCAGCCGCAAAGAGTCAGACACGACTTAGCGACTAAACAACTACCCTACAAGAGTCCTTCCTGATTGGGATAAATCGACTTTCTTCTAAGTCTTTGGGGTGTCTCCTGGACGACCTAGTTCAGTCACTCAACCAGTGAGTTCAGAGGGGTTTGTGGAGGACTTGCTGTCACAAGGCATGGGCTAGGTGGTATGGAGAATATCCAAGGCATATAAGGTGTACTCATTCACACTTGAAAGAGAGGCGCAATCGTGTGTGAAACCATTTACATGCAAAGGAACTAAAAGTTTCAACGAAGTCTACTGATTGTGTTGATAGAGGAATTTAAGAGAGAGAGAGGGCAGGAGCGGAGGCCGTGTGGTCTTTTGGGAGGGGCGGGTGGGAGATGCTCTGGGGT
>SJYA01004320.1:0-16824 GCA_006410615.1 Neotragus moschatus
TGGGGTCCTGGAAAGAGGGTTGGGGAGGGTGTGTGCCTGGCGTCTGCCTTTGTCTGTTTCCTCGCAGCCCCTCCCAGCTAAGGTCTTCCGTCTCAGACAGTACTGTGTGGATTTAGCCTCTCCGACTTTTTCCAGTTCTCTAGGCACCCGTGACCTCGTGCACCCAGAGGAAGGTGCAGGGGCCTGGGACAGTGAGTGGGAGGAGTGGGGAAGACTGGGCGTTTGTGCAAAATAAACGTTGAAATCTTAAGCCGCGTGTGTTCGCTTTATGTCTTTCTTTTAACCGTCATTTCAAGCCTATCCTTTTTGTAAGTCGTTTCAAGGATTGTAGTTTGTTCTAAATCAGAAGCACTCTGAAGTTAACAGATCAGCAGAGTCTCAACTGGATGGGGAGGGAACGCAAGTAGAGTGCTTTTGAGAAGTTCTGATCTAAAGATATGCCCCAAACCACCATTTCTTGCCACCTCCCCAGGGTGGAGGTTTGGTCGCTAGGTTGTGTCCGCAACCTGTTGGACTGCAGCTGCAAGGCTTCCCTGTCTTGACGATCTCCTAGAGTGCTCATACTCACATGCGCTGAGTTGATGGTGTCACCCAGCCGTCTCACCCTGTCGCCCCCAGGGTGACTGACGCATGTTGTGGGACAGCTGCTTTGAGGCTACGCAGCATCCTGCTTCTTTTCAGCTGTTGCCTTGTTGCTGGAAACAGTTACTATGAGACTTTCCCTAATGGTGATGCTGTTTCCCCGACTCCGTATTTATTTTTGGCAGCACCTGGTGGTACGTGGGGTATGCAGGATCTCAGTTCCCCAACCAGGGATCAAGCTCGTGCCCCTGTTCCTTGGGAACACGGAGTCTGAACCACTGGACTGCCAGGGAAGGCCCTCTTTCCTCATTTATTAATAAGACTTCTGTAGGAGAAAGCTGCTCCTTCCATATTTCTTTTTTTAAATGTTTTTACCGTGTGGACCCAGATGTTACGATCTATGGGAGATTAGTCAGTACCGACACACTCATTACATTAAAAGTAAAGATTATTTTTTCTTCAGATCATTCCGGCAGACTCCTTGATGTTTACTCCGTGAAATCTCAAGGCTGACCTTTCCAGCAACCTGTTTGCAGGTGAAGCAGCTGTGGAAGGTCGTGCAGACGGCCGGTCCTGGGAGAGGGGATTCTCTGCATAAATGGCCAAGCCAAAGGATGAAGGTGGCAGTAACGGTGATAGTGGCCAGTTGCTGGGTGTATTAGGTAGGGGGGCGCAGTTCTTACTGAACTCGCGTTGTAAACCTTCATTTTCCTGGTCTCACCCAGGAGGAGACTGAGTCTGGGGGGTGTGGGGCCCGAGCTGGGTTCTCTCTGCGTAAGAGGAGGAGGAGGGTGCCTTCCCTGTCTGCCAGGCATCTGCACGGGGAGGGCGTCCGCGCGGGGAGAGCAGTGCTGTGCTCACCTGTGTGCTTGACAATGGTGCCATCCTCGTGGGGCGTCTGATAAAATGGGCCCTTTCTGTGTACACGTTGGCACACGCTACACCCATTCCCAGTGGAGATGGGAAACATATGTTTTCTGTTTTATCCAGAAAAGAGGAAATAGTTATTTCGTAACATTTTCTGTTTTGGAAAACCTGAATTTTTTCCACATGTATTTTTAAAATGTCTTGGGAACAGCCCTTGGAGGAAAAGACAGGACACAGATTTCACCGAGGGTTCCTCTGCTTTTCATCGACATCTTCAAGAAACAGCTCCAGGAAGAAGGGGGACCTTCCCCCAACACTCACGGCTAAGCGGTGGACTTGGAAGCACCCTCCCAGATCAGCTCTCACAGGGCCTTGGGACCTGCAGCCCCGGCCAGGGTCTTGGCACGGCCTGTTCTGTGTCTAAGGGGAGGTGTGCTCTCCCATGGTCAGTGGCTGCCTGCGAGAGAGCCAGGCCTCCACGCTCAGCGTTGGACCACCCTCTGACCCCCTCTTCCAGAGGAAGGGGATCAGGCTTCATGCTGACCTTTATTTCTTGAGGCTCGTTTGCCCCATGTGTGAGCCAGGGGGGTCGGGCTTTGTGCTGGCCTTTGTTTCTTGGGGCTCGTTTGCCCGTGTGTGAGCCAGGGCCACTGGCCCATGGTCCTGGTGCCGCTCAGGCTCCCCCAGAGGCGGCCGGAGCCGACCAGGCTTCGGCGGCCACAGCCGGCGGTGCCAGTGCAGCTCGTGCCCTTGCTTCTCACTGGGGCTCCGTGGAGAGTTAGGAAATCCAGAAAGGACAAACAGCGCAAATGAGACACAAGCTGCCCGCAGCACAGGAAGCTGGGAATGTGCTGTGTAATCACTGAGACCACAGGGGCGTTTCCGCTGAGCCCAGGGCAGAAGGACTGTGGGCGAGTGTGGGTGCGGTTGGACATGCAAGAGCGTCCTTCCCACCCAGACCCCTGCATGTGCAGGCGTGAGGGGTGACAGCGAGGGGCTGGGCGGTGAGGCTGGAGTGGGTGGAGAGAACAGAACACAGGTGTGGAGTGAGCGTGTTTCCTGTAGAAAGTCAGTGGTGACTTGGAAACGGAACAGGGACAGACAGACCTGGATAGGACAGGCTCCGAGCAAACTCATCCAGGGAGGCAGAGGCTTCCCGTGAGGCCGCTCAGTGTCCCTGAGGCTACAGACGCGGTGTGAGAGAGAGAGGCAGCCGCTGACTCTGGGCTCTCTGGGCCAGATGCTGGGCAAGGACAGGAGAGCAGATTGATTCTCTTGGGTTCTAAGGACTCAGGATGAGTCCAGGCAAAACTATATCTGGATATTTCTAAACCCACCATGTGGTCAGACTCCCCCAGACCGGCTTCCTTGCTCTCTCTTGTTGTCCAGTCTGCCTTACCCACACCCACTTGCATTAATGACTTTCCCTCTTCATCCTGGAGCCTAATCAGTGAAAACCTCCCTGCTTGCCTTCTGCCGCGCACCTAACAAGTGTTCTAATCTTAGATCCAAAATTAATGCAGTTGCTGGCTGCAGCCATGAAATTAAAAGACGCTCCTTGGAAGAAAAGCTATGACAAACCTACACAGCGTATTAGAAAGCAGAGACATTACTTTGCCGACAAAGGTCCATCTAGTCAAGCTATGGTTTTTCCAGTTGTTTTTCCAGTTGGATGTGAGAGATGGACTATAAAGAAAGATGATTACTGAAGAATCGATGCTTTTGAACTGTGGTGTTGGAGAAGATTCTTGAGAGTCCCTTGGACTGCAAGGAGATCCAACCAGTCCATCCTAAAGGAGATCAGTCCTGGGTGTTTGCTGGAAGGACTGATGTTGAAGCTGAAGCTCCAATACTTTGGCCACCTGATGCGAAGAACTGACTCACTGGAAAAGACCCTGATGCTGGGAGGGATTGGGGGCAGGAGGAGAAGGGGACGACAGAGGATGAACTGGTTGGATGGCATCACTGACTCGATGGACCTGAGTTTTTGAGCAAGCTCCAGGAATTGGTGATGGACAGGGAAGCCAGGCCTGCAGCAGTCCATGGGGTCACAGAGAGCTGGACACGACTGAGCAGCTGAACTGAACTGAGTCTCTAGATCTGCACGTCTCCGCCTTGACGGCTTGTCACGGGGGTAGTTAGGGCTCCGCCTTGACGGCTTGTCACGGGGGTAGTTAGGGCTCCGCCTTGACGGCTTGTCACGGGGTAGTTAGAGCTGTGCTCCTCCTCTCGTTCCCAATGAAGAGCTAACCTGACCTCAGTTCCCCCACAACTCCCCCTCCCTCCAGGGGGAGAACAGTCTTCACGCCCTGCCCTGTGGCAGTGGGGCATCACTCTAGGACCTGGCTTCAGACCCTCCAGGTCTGCCTCCGTGAAGTCCCCGATGTCTCTGCTGCTCGCTCTGGGCTCCCTCTGGTCTTGGAACTGGGCAAGGACAGGTCTTGCAGGCCTGCAGGGGGCAGCACACCACCTACTAAGATGACTCAGAAGCTCATCTGGAAAGACAGCTGCAGAGGAAGAACTATGGCACTTGTAAAAATATTTACTTATAAGCTTTATCTGGCTATGCCTGGTCAGAGCTGTGACATGCAGGATCTGCTGCTAGTTCTAACTAGCGTCAAACTCAGGCTCCCTGGGTTGAGACTGTGGACCCTTAGCCACCGGACCCACAGGAAAGTCCCAGAGCCACAGCGTTTTACCAGAAGAATGTCAAGGACAGAGACCCTGTACCAAGCACTACACCGTCAAACGCGCCCAGCTGTGGGCGTCCCAACAGGGATGAGCTGACTCAGGGTCAGTGGCTCAGGGTCCCGTGGGGGCTCTGGCAGGGACTGCAGGGTGCTGAGAGTCAGCGGAACAGCCCTGCTGCCTCCTGACCTGCTGACCTGGTGGTGTCCAGGTGTGCAGGGAAAGTGTGGGGCTGTGGAGCCTTCCGGCTAGCCACATGCCTTCACAGCAGCTGGGACACCTCACGGTGCCCTGTGGGTTTGAGATCGTCACTCAACAGCCTTTGAAGTAAGATGGACTTTTTGGCCCAGCAGTTCTACTTTGGGAGTCTGTCCTGAGAAACAGTGAGTGACGCCAGTGGAAAGATGGGTAATTCTGTGTAAAATTAGAAACGACGTAAGTTCCTACCAGTCAGGAGACACATCGTGGTGAAATCATTCCATGTTGAGTCCCGTTTGTGGCGTATTTCCAAGGTACAACGATCACTGGGGTAAGTTTAAAGAATACTAGGTACACAAAAATCATAGCTCAAGAAAACGCACAGAAAGCCCTGGAGGTAAGGGAGGTTAGGGAAGCAGGCTGGCTGTGCGTGAACGGAGGTCGAGGGGCGGAGGAGGGGTCCCGGCAAACTGGGGAGAAGTGGTGGAAGACGGGACCCTCCCCGCCCTTTAGCCGCTTCCTGACATTTCTGCCTGTGGCTCGGCCTTCCCTTCGGACACCAGCCCCAGGAATAGGTCAACGCCAGGAACCCAGTGGCCTTGGGATCCTGAAGCTGGCCCACATCTGGCAGGTTCCAGGGTGTGAAAGGAGGTAGGCCTTCCTGGCTGTGGTCCCTACGTCCCCAGGGTAGCTGGGTGCTCAGGGCAGTTTGCTGGGCTGGACTGTGGCTCCTTGCCCACATAGCTCCCGGGAAAGGACAGTCACTCTCCCCAGGCCTCTCCATTGCCCTCGTATCCTCAGTGGGAGCCCTGTACCCTGTCATGGTACAGGTCATGGCAGCCAGCCTCGGAGCAGGCCTGGCCCATGCCGCCGCAGGCTCTGTCTGGGAAGGAGGTCCATCCACAGGGGGCCCGCTGTCAGCCCGGGCAGGGCTGAGGCGGCTCGGGTGCGGGCCCACGGCTGGCGGTGCCCACCCTGCTGGGCCCGTGCCACTCGCCCTGTGTGTCTGGGGCCCTGCCTGCACCTGCCTCGTTGGCTGGGAGCTGGAGACGCAGAGGTTCCGAGATGAGACAGCAGCTGTCAACTCTGCTGTGTCCTGGCCCCAGGGACTCCTGGCAAAGGCTGTAGCTGAAGCCTGCTCCATGGACAGAGGAGCCTGGCAGGCTACAGTCTACGGGGTTGCAAAGAGTTGGACACGGCTGAACAAGTGACCCTACTTCCCTGAAGTCAGCCCATTCTGGGGGTGTGCTGCTTCTGCTTGGGGTCTCTGGACGCCGTCGGGGGTGTCTCTATTGTGTGTGTATGTGTGTATGTGGTCTCTGAACCCTGTATGTGTGTGGGCATGTGCCTGGACCTTGTGTGTGTGTGGTCTCTGGACTCTATGTGTGGTCCCTGGACCCTGTGGTGGGGGGTGTGTCTCTGGACTGTGTGTGTGTGGAGGGGACCTGATGGAGGACCCAGGTGTGTGTGTGTGGAGGAGGGGTGTCTGGACTGTGTGTGTGTGTGTGTGTGTGTGTGTGTGTGTGTGTCTGGACTGTGTGTGTGGGTGTGTATGTGTGTGAGGGACGTCTCTGGACCCTGTGTGTGTGTGTGTGTGTGTGAGTGTGTGGAGGGGACCTGGTGGTGACCCAAGTGCAGGAGAAGGAGCCCCACATGTGGGCCTGGCCGCAGCCGGCGGCACCCACGGGCCGGCGTCAGACCCTGCTGGTCACTCAGCCTCTCGGGGCCTCGGTCTCTCCATCTCCGCAGTGGCTGCGGCCCGATGCTGAGGGCCTGTTAGGGGACGCCAGCAACTAGCGCGTGCAGGAGCCCTGGAGCAGAATGTCCGCTTGCTGTGAGGGCCAGCCTTCATCCTGAAGGCAGGAGCAGGCAGCAGGCTGCCCCTGGGGGCCTGGAGTCCCCTGTAGGGCTGGTGGAGGACTTGGGGCCAGAGCTGTGCCGTTGCCCCCGAGTGACATCTACTCCCGCTGGTCACTTTAAAGGCCAGGCAGCGAGCAGGGTCCCGGCGCAGCCCTGTGGATTCGGTCGGCATGACCCGCCCCGTGCACCTTGAGCCCCTGTTGCTGTGTCTGTCACCCCGTCCCCAGGAGAGGAGATCTGGGCCGTCCCCTGCGTGTCTGCAGCTGAGGGTGGGCTGGCTCATCCGGACAGAGGTGGGGCCGAGCCCTCGACTGCTCAGCTGGGCCGTCCCCTGAGCCCTATCTGGGAGCAAGGATGGGGGAACTCGTGTCCCCAAAACAAAATGTTTCCCCTCCCTTGGACCCCTGAGCCCAGCAGCGGGGTCAGCACGTGTCTGTCGGCAGATCTGAGCGGTCTCTGGGCTCTCACTGGAGGGCAGACCCGGGAGCCTCCAGACAGGAATTTCACAGGGGGGCCGCCTGTGGCTCCTGTAGCTGGACAGGATGTGGGGCACCTGGAGCCCTCTCATCCTGTGGGTGAGGGGGGACACCTGGAAAATCTAGAGCTGTTCTGGGCAAGTGCTCAGCCATCTCCTAAGGCGAGTGCACACCCACCCCAGGACCAGTGACTTCAGGAGTCAGGTGCCCCTTGAGAGCAGAGAGAGCGCGCACACGGTGAGTGCACCTCCCAAATGTCAGTCCCGTGGCGGAAGAGGCCGGGACAGGCAAGCAGGTTGGATGGCGGGAGGCGGGGGCGGCTGCTCCTGGGAAGGCGACTGAAAGGCGTCCGGACGCCTCAGGTGCGGGACTGTACGTCTCGGTCTGGGTGTGGATGACATGTTCGCAGCGTGTAAAGCCGTGCTCTGGGCGCATCTGCGCCTTGCTCTGTGAGTGTGACACTCGAGAAGCCAACGTGCCCTGACTGAGGGGCTGCCGTCCGGGCAGAGTTGGAGGCCTGCAGGCCCGCTGGCCCATCCAGCCTGGGCCTCAGTTTTCCCAGCTGCAGCAGGGGGCTGCACACAGCTGGGGAGGCCTGAGCCCCACCCACAGGCATGTGCACCCTGACCTTGACCGCGTGGCTCCTGTGGCCCCCCGCGGCGGCGGGGCTCAGGGTTGGGAAATTGCCTGCTGACTCGCTTCCCTCGGCTCATTCAGGGCCAGCTGGGGCCTGGCCACACTTCTTCCATTTGGAGGGGACAGCGGGGGAAGGGCCTCCACGTGGTGGGCGGGGGTTGGGGGGAGGCCCTGTGGCTGCTCTGGCTGATTCTCAGGGGATGCCCCGGGGACACCGGCTCAGGGCCATTTGAGTCCCTCTCAGACCCCTCCCTGCCGCAGGAAGGGCCCTCTGACCACCACTGAAACTTGTTATCACGGTGGTTCAGAAAATCTGTCATTTATTAACACTTGGCTCAAGAAAACAGCGATGGTTGAATGCCCTCTGTGTCAGACTGTGGTGAAGACAGCAGCCTTCAAACCCCTCTAGGTGGAAAGCTGGTGCACCCCCTTCCATGGGAGAGTAAACGGAGGCGTCGGCTCAGGCCGCCGGATCCCGGGCCACAGCAGCCTCCAGCGTCGTGTGCCCGCGGTTTCTTTCCTCACTTTTATTGTATTTGATGTTTTTTCATCCCTTTGTTTGTTCATTTTAAACAGCTTCACTGAGTTCTAATCCACAGACTACACCACGCACCCACTTAAAGGGTCACCTCGACGGTGTTGGTTGATCGTGGACAAGGGCGGCCATCGCCCGGTCCATTGTGGGCGTTTTCATCACCCTGGAGAGAAGCCCGTACCGTTTCCTGACGCTCTCCCCGGCCTGCCCACGGGCGGGTGTGCCTGTAAAGCTCAGCGTGGTGGGCATCTCTACCCAGGGCTCCCTCTGGCTCAGTGCGCTGACCTGCGCGGCCCAGGCCGTCCCCGCTGGTGGCTCCTGCCCGGCTCCGCTCTGCTGCGTGTCTGCCCAGCTCTGTCACCGAATGCCACTCAGGGGCAGGCGTGTGGGCCTGGGCCTCCACGTGCCCAGACCTGCCCGTGCCTTAGAGTCTCCCTGGAGCCACTGCGAACATGAATGTAAACTAGGAGAAAAGGGGTGCCTCATCTTCACCACTGGAAACTCACCAGGCCCCCAGGTCACAGCGCAGTTTGCCCTGGAGTCTCCCATGGTGAGCGCGATGCTCCACCCAGCCTGGGGCTCCAGGGACCACACCCCAGGGTAAAATAGTTTCTGTGGCCCAGTGGGAGTCCAGAAGAGGTCCTCAAAGTGGCCGCAGGTTGAGCTGGTGAAGGAGCAGTTATCCCAGCTTCTCCGTTTGTAGGCCTCTGGTCCATCGTGAAACCCAGGTCACTGCTTCTGTGGGCCCGTTGCAGCCGCGGGGGCCTCGGCCTTGGGGTGCCAGGCAGGTGTTCGCCCCGGCTCCCTCCCTGTGCACCCCTCCCGGCTCAGATGGGCCTCAACCCGGCTCTCATTGCAGTGGTGTTATTTTGATTAAACATTTATTTTTCAAACTGGCAGAAATCACTGCCTTTGGCCAAAACAGACATGATTTATGTTTTTAAAATCAAGTGTGCTCTACTCAAAACGGGCAAAGTCAGTCTGGACTGTTTAGGTGACACCGCAGCGACTCCAGGAAGAAGCTCAGGGACCAAGAGCTGACCCGGGGCCTGGAGGGTCCTTTCCAAGTGGCTCACAGGCAGTGAGTGAGAGGGTCCAGCCAAGAAGCCTCTCCGCTGCGGCCACTGCAGGCCTGGCCTCCTGGGAGATGCACACAGGGTGGGGTGGGCTGTAGGACCGTGCCTTCTGGGGAGTCGGGGCGGCCTCCTCAGACCACCCTGCCTCCCCCTGGGTCCCCACCTCCCTCAGTCCTGGACCCTCCCTCACTGCCCCTCCATGGCTCTGTCCACTGGGTCCACCCTCATGCTTCCTGCTGACCTGGTGAGGATGGGCCAGATTTTTTGTTCATGAGAGTTTCCTTGGATCCTGGGTAATTCTAGGCAGCAGCTTGGAGTCAGCCCTGGAATATTTCTCTCAAGCCACACTGAGTTGCAGATGACCCTCCGTCTGCAGAGACAGCTGGTTGCGACAGCAGCCGTACACAGCAGCACCTTCAGCTGCAGGAGTCTGGATCTCTGCTCCCGACGCCCAGAGCACAGCTCTCCATCCCTGATGGTCAGAACTGTGCTCCTGGCCCTGGTCTTCTAGGGCCAGACCTTCCCTTCTTGCTGACCATGTTCTGTGGGTCCCTGGGATCTGGCGTGTATGTATGTGTGTGTGCCCACTTGGGTGTGTGGAAATGGACACACCCAGGTGTGAGCAGCCCACACTCGTGACATTACACAGGTAGATAAACAGACTCAGGCACCTCGGCCGAGGACGCAGTGAGGACGGGCGGGAGGCAGGGCTCCACTGCAGCTCCATGTGGCACCCGAGCCCGGGCGTGCAACCACGGCTGCCTACCTCCCCACAGGCACAGGCCCCCAGCCCGGTGTCCAGAGCATGAACCGAGTGTTTTGGGAAGAGGCTTTTTTGTCAAAGAAGCCACCGATCCCTAACTAAAGTGGCCGGAGCAGTGGTTAGTGCCTGCCCAAGGCTGCTGTCTCTGCGTGTCTGTGTCCCCAGGGTCGCGTGTTAGGTCCTAGCACCCAACGTGACGCTGTTAGGGGTGGGGCTCAGCGGGGCACTGCTGGGGGCGGGGCTCTCAAGGAGGGTCTGGGCCCCTGATGAGGCCCCTCAGCGCTCCCTCCCTGCCTCCACCTGGTGGGTGCATGGTGGGGAGCAGCTAGCATGAACCACGCCGGCTGGTCTGGGCTCCCAGCCTGCAGACTGTGAGCAGTCCATGTGCGCTGTTTGCCAGCCACCAGGTACCACGTTTGGTTGTGGTGGCCACAGCTAAGACAGGGAAGACCAGGAGCGGGAGGAGGGCTCCCAACTCATGCTGGGGCCAGAGAGCCTTTCTGGGGAGCGGACGTGGAGATGGGCCTTGAGCTGAAGGAGGCCCAGATGGATGAGGTGGTGGTAGGCAGAGGCAAAGGGGTGGGTAAGGCCTGGGGCAGCCTGTGAGTTACAGGAATGCAGAGACCTTGGTGTGACTCCATGAGGTGTATGGGGCTGGAGGAAACAGGAAGACCCCTGAAGGTGGGCAGGGTGGAGGTTGGTGGCACAGGCGGGTGCAGAGTGGAAGTGGTTGGGTGTTCAGCAGAGAATCCTCTGATTTAGTGGGGAACTGCCACTGGAGAGTCCATTAGGAGCTGGCCACAGGGGCTCTTTGAGGGCAGGGGCAGGGCCAGGGAGTGGCCATGGAGAAGGCGGGCTGGGCAAGTCAAGGGACTCCTGGGAGAGCCTCTTCACACGATGAAGCTTTGTGGGAATGAAGGTTTGCTTCATTTTCCCTAAAGACCTAGAAGAAAGGAGAGGAGACGGCTGGTGGAAAAGAGCAGGCTGCTGTACGGAAAGTGGGCATCTGGAAGCGGAGGCCTGAAGCGTTTGCAGGAGGCCCCCTCTCTCCCTCCCTCCCTTCTCTCCTCTGTGCAGCCCTAGTCCTCTGCTGGCAAACATCAGGGCTCTGCAACTTCCCTGCCGCTCTGCAGCTGTGCCCTCTGTTAAGACAGTGGTCTGTTTTTTCCAGTTCCTTGCAGTGAAACCATCATGACCTTTGACATAGGTGAAATGTATGCTTTTTCCAAGTGTGACTCAAGCATGTGACGTTTGTGACCAGGCAGTTCTAAAAGTAGACGGATAATTGCTGGTTCTCCTTCCTGTGATGACTTTGTAAGACCATGTACGTTCACCCCCTCACAGAAAACAACTAGGAAACCTGCACAAAACGCTAAAAGGAGCTGCTTGAAGGCATCAGGGGTGAGCAGCCACTGCAGACGGGTTCTGGACGAAGGGCTGTTTGCAGAGCGTCTGCAGCTTCCAGTCTGGGGCGTGTGGACAGGGCTCCTGGGAAAACTGGGTCTTCCCCCAGAGAACAAGAAGATGGAATTGGGGGAGCAGTGGCCTCTGGAGAGCAAGGGGGATCCCAGACAAGGAGAGCTGTCGATGGGAACTCTCAGGTGGCCCACCGCCTTTCCTGCTGGCTGGACCACACGCACACAGCATTCTAGAGTAGCCCAACCACACACAGACAGATATGCTCTGGGACTGGGGCTGAAGCCAGAGCCCAGCTGTTTCCACTGCCTGTTAACCGGAAGGGATGCCAGTTACTGAAGGCCTGTCTTATGTGCAATAATTGGTTCCCCCAACTGCTCATGCCAGGGTGATCTGTTGGTGCCCAGGAGGGGGACTGCTGGCGCGTCTGGCGACTCTCTTTTCAGGTTTTGAGGAACCTCCGTACTGCCTTCCACAGTGGCTGCACTGCGTCCTCACCAGCAGGGCGGGAGGCGCTCCTTCTCCTCACACGCCCTCCAGCACTTGTTATTTGCAGACTCTTCAGTGCTGGCCATTCTGACCACTGGGCTCCGATTAGCACTGCTCTAATAATTAGCAACGTGGAGCCTTTTCCATGGGCACACTGGCCATCTGAATGTCTTCTTTGGAGAAGTGTCTATTTAGACCTTCTGCCCATTGTTGATTTCTTTAGAAGAGCTGTTTGTATATTTTGGATATTAGACCCTTGTTGGTCACATCATTTGCAGATTGTTTTCTCCCCTGAATTAGCATAGGTGCCCCATATGCAAAAGAATAAAGTCGGACCCTTGCTTCCCCTGAATGCAAAGTCAATTAAAAGGGATCAGAGCCCTAGATGTAAGAACCACAATTATAAAACTCCTAGAAAAAACATGGAAGTGGGTCCTCGTGACTTTGGATTTGGCCATGATTTTTTTGATCTGCTATCAAAAGCACAAGCAACAGAAGACCAAACAGATGAACTGGACTCCTCGACAGGATGCACCGCTGTGCAAGGAAAAGGGGCGAGGGGAAAGCAATCCATCGGCCCGAATGGCGCCGCATGTCCGTGAGTTACGTCCCTGATGAGGCCTGCAGCCCCCACCAGCCCCCCTTATCACCTGTGATGGGTCCCTTCCAGGCCCTACGGCACCTATGGGGTGGACACTGGTCACCCTCAGCACCCTCAAGGAGTGAGGGCTGGATGGTTTTGAGCCCAGATTCCTTCTCATCACTGCCCTCAAAGACTGGAGGCTTCAGCAGCCTCCAGAAGAACACAGTCTTCGGGAGTCTTTGAGAACCAAGATAACATCCTTCATTTTCCTGAAAAGTGCATCTTACTTCACCTGCAGACAAGTGAAATAAGTGATGTTCTGTGCTGGTGAGCTGTTTGGGGGGACATGTTCTGTGATTCTGTGATTCGGTCTCCGTGCTTAATGAGTTTATGCTTTTGGACTGTGACCCTCACAAGCATTCCTTCGTGTTTCCTTAGAGCTGACGGCGTAGCCAGTTGTTGGCTGCTGTAAATTGCAGTCCAGCGCACGCTTGGCTGCACGCACCTTTTCACAATCTGGTGTTCGCCTAAAACGCTCTTTGGAGTGAGTCTGCAGAATCTCAGGGTGGCTCTTTTTCTCTCTTAAATGCTGCCCCACACCCTTTCTATAGTGACCCCGACCATTTACATGCCACCATCACCATAAAGGGCTCCCTTTCTCCATGCCTTTTTAACCAACCATTGTTTGTCGACTTTTTCATAATGACCTTTCACCCTGGTGCAGAGTGACACCTTGCTGTGGCTTTGATTGCATATTTATAATAATTCATTACAGAGTTTTGCCAAGAGAACACACTGGTCATAGCAAACACCCTGTTCCAACCACACAAGGGATGACTCCACACGGACATCACCAGAGGGTCAACGCCAAAGTCAGACTGACCGTATTCTTTGCAGCCAGAGATGGAGAAGCTCTAAACAGTCAGCAGCAACAACCAGGAGCTGACTGTGGCTCGGATCATGGACTCCTTACTGCCAAACTCAGACTTAAAGTGAAAAAAGTAGAGACAGTCACTAGACCGTTCAGGAATGACCTAAATCAAAGCCTTTATGCTTACACAGTGTTAGTGACAAATAGATTCAAGGGACTAGATCTGATAGACAGAGGGCCTGAAGAACTTTGGTTGGAGGTTCATGACATTGTACAGGAGGTGGTGATCAAAACCATCCTCAAGAAAAAGAAATGCAAAAAGGCAAAATGACTGTCTGAGGAGGCCTTACAAATAGCTGAGAAAAGAAGAGTCGCGAAAGGCAAAGGAGAAAAGGAAAGACATATTTATCTGAATGCAGAGTTCCAAAGAATAGCAAGAAGAGATGAGAAAGCCTTCCTCAGTGGTCAGTGCAAACAAACTGAGGAGCCAAGAACGACAGGATGGGGAAGGCTAGCGATCTCTTCAAGAGAATCAGAGACACCAAGGGAACATTTCACGCGAAGATGGGCTCAATAAAGGACAGAAACAGTATCAACCTAATGGAAGCAGAAGATATTAAGAAGAGGTGGCAAAAATATACAGAAGAACTGTACGAAAAAATGACCCAATGACCCAGACAACCACGATAGTGTGATCATTCACCTAGAGCCAGACATCCTGGAATGCAAAGTCAAGTGGGTCTTAGGAAGCATCACTACAAACAAAGCTAGTGGAACAAAGCAACTGGAGTTCAGTTCCAGTGGAGCTGTTTCAAATCCTAAAAGATGATGCTGTGAAAGTGCTGCACTCAATATGCCGGCAGATTGGAAAACTCAGCTGTGCCACAGGACTGGTAGAAGTCAGTTTTCATTCCAATCCCAAAGAAGTCAGTTCAGTTCAGTCACTCAGTCATGTCCGACTCTTTGCGGCCCCGCAGACTGCAGCACGCCAGGCTTCCCTGTCCATCACCAACTGCTGGAGCCTGTTCAAACTCATGTCCACTGAGTCAGTGATGCCATCCAACCATCTCGTCCTCTGTCGTCCCCTGCCCACCTTCAATCTTTCCCAGCATCAAGGTCTTTTCCAAGGAGCCAGTTCTTGACGTCAGGTGGCTACAGCACTGGGGCTTCAGCTTCAGCATCAGTCCTTCCAAGGAATATTCAGGACTGATTTCCTTTAGGAGGGACTGGTGGATCTCCTTGCAGTCCAAGGGACCCTCAAGAGTCCGAAAGCATCAGTTCCTCACTGCTCAGGCTTCTTTATGGTCCAGCTGTCACATCCATGACTACTGGAAAGACTGTAGTTTGACTAGACTGACCTTTGTGAACAAACTGATGTCTCTGCTTTTTCATATGCTGCTTAGGTTTGTCATAATATTTCTTCAAAGGAGCAAGCATCTTTTAACTTTGTGGTTGCAGTCACTATCTGCAGTGATTTTGGAGTCCAAGAAAATAATGCCTGTCACTGTTTCCTCGTCTGCTTGCCATGAAGTGATGGGACTGGATGTCATGATGGTTGTTTTCTGAATGTTAAGTTTTAAGCCAACTTTTTCACTCTCCTCTTTCACTTTCATCAAGAGGCTTTTTAGTTCTTCACTTTCTGCCATAAGGGTGGTGTCATCTGCAAATCTGAGATTATTAATATTTCTCCCAGCAGTCTTGAGTCCAGCTTGTGCTTCATCCAGTCTAGCGTTTCTCATGATGTCCTCTGCATAGAAGATAAATAAGCAGGGTGACAATACACAGCCTTGGCGCATTCCTTTCCCAATTGTGAACCAGTCTGTTGTTCCATCTCCAGTTCTAACGGTTGCTTCTTGACATGTATGCAGGTTTCTCAGGAGGCAGGTAAGGTGGTCTGGTATTCCTATCTCTTTAAAAATTTTTCCATAGTTTTTTGTGATCCACATAGTCAAAGGCTTTAGTGTAGTCAGCGAAGAAGTAGCTGTTTTTCTGGAACTCCCTTTCTTTTTCTATGATCCGAATGGATGTTGGCAGTTTGATCTCTGGTTCCTCTGCCTTTTCTAAACCCAGAGTGCACATCTGGAAGTTATCGGTTCATGTCCTGTTGAAGCCCAACTTGAAGGATTTTGAGCATTACCTTGCTAGCATGTGAAACGAGTGCAAGCCGTACAGCAGTTTGGACATTCGTTGCTGTTGGCTTTCTTTGTTATATATTGGGACAGCATGGATTTGTGGTGCAGCTTTTTAGGCGTCCAGGATCTTGATTCAGATGAACAGTAGGTGCTTGTCTAGTCCTGCTCTGAAAAGTGTGCGCAGGAGGGCTCTCTGCCGCTCGGCCTGTCCTTTCTGATGGCCTGCTGGACACGCATTGGTGTGTAAGGACACGCATTGGTGTGTAAGGACACGCACTGGTGTGTAAGGACACGCATTGGTGTGTAAGGACACGCATTGGTGTGTACGTGATAATGCAGGTCTCAATTTACCCTTCTCCTTATTTTTTTGTAATCTTAAGTGGCTTTCGAGGTTTCTAACTCTTCTCCTGTTTTATATAGGGACCCATTGGTGTAAATGGACAGATTCCACTGAGGGTGATGCCTGATGGTATTTCTCTCTCTGCCTCTGGTCGACTTCACTCCCCACGGTCTGTCTTGGGCTGTCTCTGCTGCTCCGGGGCGTTCTCCACCTAATTAACCCTGTTTCACATGTGAGGAGTCGTCCAGTCTCTAGCTATCTCACTTAGTCTTCATTTCTCACTCTCCGGCCTCGGTCTCGGTTCTAGTAAATAGTGCTACTCTGAATATAGGGGTGCAGGAGGCATTTCAAATTACGACTTTTCCCGTGCCTGAACCCAAGACTGGGACTGCTGGATCGTATGGTCCCTGTGTGTTGGATTTTAGGGAACCTCCCTGCTGTTTCCCACAGTGGCTGCACCCACTTACACACGCACCGAGAGTGTGGGAAGACCCCCTTTGTCTCCGACCCCTGCAGCATTTATTCCTTGTGGCTCTTTCTGACGGTGGCCATCTGACCGTGGTGAGGTGATTCCTCAGTGCTGTTCTGAGTTGCGTTGATTCGATAATTAGCCACGTGGAGTGTGTCCACGTGCTTTTTGACCTTATACAGGGTGAGTATAGTTTACCTGTTGAAAACTGGCCTCTTGAACATCGACCCGGTTTTGAATCCTTTTAAGGATTTTGCCCTAAGGACGTTTCTTGAGCGCCTTTGTCCTCTCCAGCCCCGCTTGCCTCGTGAATATTGAGACCCTTAGCACCGACTGACTCAGCACTGGTTTTAAAGTTGTTGTTCTTGAAAATGGCCACAAGGTGGCAGTATTTCTTCCTGCCCAACTCTGGTTACTCAGGCAACCAGATCCGGGCCGGGGCGGGGCCGGGGCGGGGCGGGGCTAGGGCAGGCTGGGTCCGGGGCGGGTCCGGGGCGGGCCGGGGCCGGGGCGGGGCGGGGCGGGGCGGGGCCGGGGAGCCTTGCTCCTGGATTGTCGGTTTCAGCGGCAGGCGGCAGAAGTAACCAAGAGCCAGGCCGTGTTCTGTCTCTCGATTTCCTCCCCTTAACCTTTATTTCCCGGACACGCGCTAATTCCTGCAAATCCGCTCTGTGCAGGGTGATGTCGTCTGTAGTGGGGCTAACCCCAAGGAAGGAGGCTGGAGTTGGGATCCCCACCACCGGGGGAGACCAGGGTACTTTTCAAAGCTCTCCCATCCCAGAAGTTCCAACAGCCTTTGGGTGCAGCAGGCTTGGCTTGGCTGCAGGAGGACACCCCCCCCCC
>SJYA01004320.1:16948-32481 GCA_006410615.1 Neotragus moschatus
GCAGGAGGCCCCCCCCCCCCCCCGCCCCTCCTCCCCCTACACGCACACACTCCCAGAGCTGGAGATTCCCCAGGTCCTTTGGTAGAGGGCTCATTACCAGGCACTTCTTCCTAGACCGCTCAGATCCAAGACACTCCAGCCTGGGGACCCAAGTCTGCTCAGCCTCCAGGGATGCGACACCAGCCTAGGCCACCATGTCTGAGGTGCCTGGAGCTAGCATTTCCATTTCTTTCTTTCTCTTTTTTTAATGTATCATTTGAATTGGGGTGTATAAGTGACTTACAGTGTTGTGGATTTTTTTTCCCGATAGACAGCGACTTTATTCACTTATTGGAGGAAGAAATGTCAACCCACTCCAGTATTCTTGCCTGGAGAATTCCATGGACAGAGGAGCCTGGCAGGCTGCAGTCCATGGGGTCGCAGAGTTGGGCACGACTGAGTGACTCACTTGCTCACTTATGTGCAGACGGCTGTATGTTCCTTCCGTGTTCTTCCCCATATAGTTTATTGCAGAGTGTTGACTAGGGTTCCACATGCTATACGGTGGGTCTTTCTGGACTATCTCATAATTAGGAGTGTGTATGTGAACCAGCTCACTCTCCCCACCCCCTTTCCTTCTTGGTAACCATGCTTTCTATGTCTGTGAGGCTGTTTCTCTTTGGAAAAGATGTCATTTCTATTCACTTTTAGAATCCACCTGGAAGTGATATCATACGATCCTGGGCTTCTCCTGTCTTTCTGCTCCACTTAGCACGGTCCCCTTTAGTTTCTCCTTTGTGGCTGAACATGGCCGTGCTTCATTCTTCCTTGTGGTTGAGTAATGTTGCATTGCGTCCATGTACCCTGTTCTTTACCCGTTCATCCGTCCTTTCACACTTGGGCTGCCCCGTGCCTTGGCTACTGTACCCCGTGCCTCTGTGATTGCAGGGTGCAGGTGTCCTTAAACTCTGGGGTCCTCAGGACCCAGGACCGGGCCTAGGATGGCTGGGTCCAGGAACTTACACGGTTAGTTCTTTAAAGAGCCTTCACACTATTCTCCCTAGTGGATGTTCTGATTTACATTTCCAGCCACACTGTGGGAGAGCCCCCCTCTCTCCACACCCGCGTTAGGATCTGTTGTTGGAGATTTTTTGAGATGGCCATTCTGACCTCAGTGAGGCAGCAGGGATCAGTGGTGTGAAGTGAGATCTAAATTCCCTGCCCAGGAATTGAACCTGGGAAGCCTGGATGGGAGCCAGGAGTGCTAGCCACCAGGCCAGCAAGGGCTAGAGGCTAGAAGCTCTTTTTCTCGGGATCTTTGGCGGCAGTGAAAAATGCGTCTGTCACAGAGGCAGGAGCTGTGAATGCAGGTGCCGAGCCTGTCCTTAGAGGCATACCACTGCAACGGGCGGAGGGCACGCAGAGGAGCCGTGTGCTGTCAGGGCAGAAGGGAGGCAGACCTGCGCACCCGGGGGAAGGGTGTGGGCGCCCTGCCGGGCGAGGGGCTCAGGCGGCAAGCCATTTGCGGAGGGCGGTTCTTCCAGGCCTTTGTCTTCCTGCAGGCCAATTACCTTGTTGCTTTTTCCACATCTGACCTAACCTGGGACCCTTCCCCAGACGCGCACGCACCCCTCAGCCACAATGGGTCTCGAAGTGAAGGCTTGTGGGAGAAGCAGCTCCTAATGGCCTGGCATTATTCCTTGACCTTTGACCCACAAGGAGCCTTTCTGCACACGTGTGGTGTCTCCCTTGTCCAAAAGGTGGGGAAGGGAGGCCCCTTAACGCTTCACTCAACGGGCTTTTGACCCCCTTTGTCCTTGCCTCGACTGCTGCCGTGACTGCCACCTGAACGTGTTTACAGAAGACAAACGCTGGCTGTTTGCCCTGCTTCTGTTGCTGCTTCCATTTCAGGGCAAACGGGAGGTGCTGATGCCTTAGCTGAAGCCCCCATCTCTCGTCTTAGGAAATGTTAACAGTTGTGAGTATTCAGCCTGCAGCCCACCTCTTCCTGCCCCGTGGAATGTAAACAAGAGGCCAGCTGCAATGTCTAACCAGAGCCCATCTGTCTCCTAACTCATTCTGACTGGTGTGAGGTGATGTCACTTTGAACTCGATCTGCCTTTCTCTTATAATCAGTGATGTTAAGTATCTTGCAAGAAGATCAAACACGTCCATCCTGAAGGAAATCAGTCCTGAATATTCACTGGAAGGACTGATGCTGAAGCTGAACCTCCAGAACTTTGGGCAGCTGACGCGGAGAGCTGACTCATTTGAAAAGACCGGATGTTGGGAAAGATCGGAGGCGGGAGGAGAAGGGGGTGGCAGAGGATGAGATGGCTGGATGGCATCACCGACTCAGTGGACATGAGCTCGAGCAAGCTCTGGGAGTTGGTGATGGACAGGGAAGCCAGGCGTGCTACAGTCCATGGGGTCGCACAGAGTCAGACACGACTGAGCGACTGAGCTGAGCTCAGCATCTTTCCATGCGTTTTATGGCCTGTGTCTGCCTTATTCAGAGAAATGTCCATTGAGATCTTTGGTTCAACGTTAAAGTTAGATTATTTATGTGCGTTTTTTGTATTGAGCTGCATGAGCTATTCCTACGTTTTGGAGCGAAATCCCTTTGGGAAGGCTGTCCTTTTCTTTCTGTTAGGGTTTTCTTTGCTGTGCAAATGCTGTTAAGGTTTTCATTAGCGTAAGAGGTGGATGAAGAACAAGTTGCTGAGATTTATGTCCAAGCATGTTATGCTTGTATTTTCCTCCAGAGTCATGTAGTACCTGTCCTTTCCTTCAGATCTGTTTGGAATTTATTTTTGCGTATGGTGTGAGGGAGTATTCTAATTTAATTGTCCTTTTCATTGTTTGAGGAAGCTCCACACTGTTCTCCAGAGTGGCTGTTCTCAATTTACATTGCCAGCATCGGGTTGGAGGTTTCCTTTTCTCCACACCTTCTCCAGCACTTATCATCTCTAGAGTTTTTACCAATGGCCATTCTGAGCAGTGTCCGGCGATACATTGGAGCAGCTTAGATAGTAGTTATCTCTATTCATCGATACAATTTTCTGTGTCATTTTTTGAACGGATTTGAGTAAAACATTCTTCTTGACCATCTCCCCATTTTGAATCCCATTTTGATGACCACACCTAGGATATTGCTTGAAGGCAAGAGTTTTTTTACTGATAGCCCACAGGCCTTGTGAACGATTAACAGTCCATGGAGTTCTCCAGCCAGAACACTGGATTGGGGAACTTTTCTCTTTTCCAGGGGATCTTCCCAACCCAGGGATGGAACCCAGATCTCCTGCCCTGCAGGCAGACTCTTTACCCGCTGAGCCAGCAGGGAAGCCTAAGAGTACTGGAGTGGGGAGCCTTTCCTTTCTCACTGGGCTCTTTCCTTTCTCACTTTCCCTGCAGGCGGGCTCTTTACCCGCTGAGCCTGCAGGGAAGCCCTGAGTGCCGTCAGCACAGCTCAGAAGCTCTCGCTGCAGAGCGTGGCTGCAGGCTGCGGCTCTCTCCGTGCCCTGCTTGTTTTCTCGTTTTCGCTTTCATTGTGTCTTGTGGCAGCGTGGACTTTCCGTGTCGTCTTTGTTTAGGGATCTGGGAACGACTTCAGATATACATAGACGTATGTCTATTCTTGCTCTGGGTTCTTTTCCCACATAGGTTATTGCAGTGAGTTGAATAGGATTCCCTGTGCAACTCAGTATACCTTTTCTGATTATCTGTTGGATATATGTTAGTGTACACGTGTTAATGCAAGAGTCTTTATCACGCTTCCTAACTTTCTTTGATAAGCATAAAATACTTTGGTTTTTGAAGTTTGTGAGTCTGTTTTGTATAGTGGTTCATTTGTATAGACTGATAGATTCCACCTGTAAGTGATATCTTATGATATATATTTCTCTCTGATTTACTTCACTGCGTATGACAATGTCTTGGTCCATCTGTTCTTCTGCCAATGGCATTATTTTATTTTTGTTTATGACTGAGGAATAGTCCAGGGTCTTGGATCCCACTTAGTTTTCCTTTTTCAATCTCTGTACATGCTGGTTGACTGTCTGTCTTGGCTCTAGTAAATAGGGCTGCTCTGAAAATAGGGATGCCTAAGTCATTTCAAATTTTAATTTTCTTCAGTTTTGGCCTAGGAGTGGGGCTTGTGGGGTCATACGGTCCCTGTGTGTTGGATTTTTAGGGAACATCCATGCTGTTTTCCACAGTGGCTGCACCCATTTACAACCCCATTGAGAGTGTGGGAAGATTCCCTGTTGTCTCCGGCCTCTGCGGCATTTGTTCCTTGTGGCTCTTTCTGACCATGGCCATTCTGACCGCGGTGAGATGGTTCCTCAGTGTTCTGAGTCACACTGATTTGATAATTAGCCGCGCAGAGTGTGTGTCCTTGTGCTTTGTGATCTTGTACAGGGTGAGTGCAGTTTACCTGCTGAAACTGGCTGCTTGAACATCGGCCCTGTTTTGAATTCTGTTTTTAATGGGTCACCCCTTGAGATTACTTGTCAGTTCAGTTCAGTTCAGTCGCTCAGTCGTGTCCCACTCTGCGACTCCATGAATTGCAGCACGCCAGGCCTCCCAGTCCATCACCAACTCCCAGAGTTCACTCAGATTCATGCCCATTGAGTCCGCGATGCCATCCAGCCATCTCATCCTCGGTCGTCCCCTTCTCCTCCTGCCTCCAATCCCTCCCAGCATCAGAGTCTTTTCCAATGAGTCAACTCTTCACATGAGGTGGTCAAAGTACTGGAGTTTCAGCTTTAGCATCATTCCTTCCAAAGAAATCCCAGGACTGATTTCCTTTAGAATGGACTGATTGGATCTCCTTGCAGTCCAAGGGACTCTCAAGAATCTTCTCCAACACCACAGTTCAAAAGCATCAATTCTTTGGTGCTCAGCCTTCTTCACAGTCCAACTCTCACTTCTATACATGACCACAGGAAAAACCATAGCCTTGACTTGTCGGACCTTAGTTGGCAAAGTAATGTATCTGCTTTTGAATATGCTATCTAGGTTGGTCATCACTTTTCTTCCAAGGAGTAAGCGTCTTTTAATTTCATGGCTGCAATCACAATCTGCAGTGATTTTGGATCCCCCCAGAATAAAGTCTGACACTGTTTCCTCTGTTTCCCCATCTATTTCCCATGAAGTGATGGGACCAGATGCCATGGTCTTCGTTTTCTGAATGTTGAGCTTTAGGCCAACTTTTTCACTCTCCTCTTTCACTTTCATCAAGAGGCTTTTTAGTTCCTCTTCACTTTCTGCCATAAGGGTGGTGTCATCTGCATATCTGAGGTTATTGATATTTTTCCCGGCAGTCTTGATTCCAGCTTGTGTTTCTTCCAGCTCAGCGTTTCTCATGATGTCCTCTGCATATAAGTTAAATAAGCAGGGTGACAATATACAGACTTGACGTACTCCTTTTCCTATTTGGAACCAGTCTGTTGTTCCAGGTCCAGTTCTAACTGTGGCTTCCTGACCTGCATAAAGATTGTGGTCAGGTGTTTTCCCCAGCTGCAGGCCTTGTGAATATTCAGAGGCCATCAGCTCAGGTTTTATTGTTATTGTTATGGGAAGTGGCCACAAGGCAGCAGCATTTCTTCCTGCCCAGCTCCGGTTACTTAGGCAACCAGAGCCTGTGAGAAAGCCTTTCTCCTGGACTGTCACTTAGAGCAGAACGCTCCAGAAGAAACATCTAAGGCTTCTTGTGTTTCATGACATCTTCCGCCTTATCTTTTATCCCTTGGACATAGCCCAATTCCTGCAACAACACTCTGCGGAAGGTGGTGTCAGCCATGGGTAGGGCAACTCGTAAGGAAGGAGGCTGGAGGTGAGACTTCGCCTCCAGGGACTTGGCACTCAGGGGACTCGGTCAGACCCAGGACACTGCAGCCTTGGGGCCCAAGCCTACTCAGGGCTCCAGGGATGTCACAGCACTGGCAACCACACCTGAAGGGAAGAGAGTCAGCATTTCTTTTCCACTTTTTTAAGATATAATTAAAATTTTTGTTTTTTATTGAAGGATAATTGCAGTATTGAGCTGGTTTCTGCCACACATCAACATGGGTCAGTCAAAAGTATACATTGTCCCCTCCCTCCTGACCTCCCTTCCACCTCCCACCCTGTCCCACCCCTCCAGGTTGTCTCAGAGACCTGGGTTGAGTTCCCCGAGTCACACGGCAAATCCCCACTGTGTGTCTGTCTCACACACGTTCGGGTGTGTGTCTCCACGCTACTCTCCGTCAGTCCCACCCTCTGCTTCCTGCCCCATGCCCATGAGTCTGTCCTCTCTGCCTCCATGTCCACCGCTGACCTGCAAATAGGGTCATCAGTTCCATCTGCCTGGATTCCGAAGTGTGCGTTAATACACAGTATTAGTGTTTCTCTTTCTGACGTAATTCACTCTGCGTGAGAGGCTCTGTTTCCTCCTAACATCATTAGCGCTGGCTCGAATGCGCGCCTTTCCGTGCTGAGTAGGATCCATCGTGTGTCTGCACCGCAGCTTCTTTACCCATCCATCTGTCGATGGTCGTCTAGGCTGCCTCCACGCCTTAGCTGTTGCGGGTGGTGCTGCAGTGAACACCGGGATACAGTGTCTTTTTCAGTTGTGGTTTTCTCAGGGTGTACGCCCAGCAGTGAGGTTGCTGGGTCATATGGTGGTTTATTCCTAGTTTTAAAGGAATCTCCATACTGTCTTCTATAGTGACTGTCTCGGCTCATATTCCCACCAACAGTGCGAGAGTGTTTCCTTTTCCCCACACCCTCTCCACCCTGTACTGTCTGTAGATGTTTTGCTGATGGCTGCTGTGACTGGTGAGAGGTGACATCTCATTGTAGTTTTGACTTCGTTTCTCTAATAATGAGCAGTGTTGAGCATCTTTTCACAGGTTTCCCAGCCATCTGTAGGAGAAATGTCTTCTTTGGAGAAATGTCTCTTTAGGTCTTCTACCCACTTTTCATCGGGTTATTTTTCTGACACTGAGTTGCATAAGCTGTTTGCATACTTTGGGAAGTAATCCTTTGTCACTTATTTCATTTGCTTTTATTTTCTCCCATTCCAAGGGCTGTCTTTTCTTCTTGTTTACAGTTTCCTTTGCTGTGCAAAAGGTTTTAAGTTTAATTAGGTCCCAGTTGTTTATCTTTTAATTTTCATTACCCTAGGAGGTGGGTCATAGAGGCTCTTGCTGTGATTTATGTCAGAGGGTTCTGCTTATGTTTTCCTCTGAGAGTTTTATAGTTTCTGGTCATACAATTAGATCTTTAATCCATTCTGAGTTTATCTTTGTGTGTGGTGTTAGGAAGTGTTCTAATTTCATTCTTTTACATGTAGCTGTCCTGTTTTCCCATCACCACTTATTGAAGAGACTGTCTTTGCCCCATTGCATATTCTTGCCTCCTTTGTCAAGGATAAGGTGCCCATAGGTGCGTGGGCTAATCTCTAGGCTTTTGAGTTTGTTCCATTGGTCTGTATTTCTGTTTTTGTGCCAGTCTGGGGGGTTGATTCCTCCAGCTCCATTCTTCTGTCTCAAGATTGCTTGGCTATTTGGGGTCTATTGTGTTCTCATGTTAATTGAGACAATGTTTTTTCTAGTTCTGTGAAAAATGCCGTTGGTAATTGGATAGGAATTGCACTGAAACTGTAGACTGCATTTCATAGTATACTAATTTCCACGCTATTGATTCTTCCAGCCCAGGAACATGGAACGTCTCCCCGTCTGTTTGTGTTGTCTTTGATTTCTAGTATCAGTGTCTTATAGTTTCTGTACACAGCATTGTTAAACAATATAATTTGAATCGTAGTACATCTATAATTTGAGGGCATCCCTGGCGGCTCATTGGTAAAGAGCCCATCTGCACAGCCAGGAGACGTGGGTTTGAACCCAGGTAGGAAGACTCCCTGAAGAAGGAAATGACCACTCGCTCCAGTGTTCTTTCCTGGGAAATCCCGTGGACAGAACCTGCTGGGCTGCACTCCATTGCAAGCGTCAGAAATAGCTTGGTGAATAAACCACCACCGCAGGCAGGAGATTTACAGTGTCGTGGGGTTCCCCCCCCCCCTGATATATAGCAACTATGTGGCTTCCCAGGCGGTGCTAATGGTAAAGACCCCACCTGCCAACGTAGGAAACATGAATGCAGGTTCGATCCCTGGGTTGGGAAGACCCCCTGGAGGAGGGAATGCAGCCTGCTCCAGTGAGCGTGTCTGGAGAATCCCACGGACAGGGAAGCCTGGCACGTTGCAGCCCACAGGGTCGAAAAGCGTCGAACACGACACAAGCGACTCAGCGCGCACCGCCTCCGGAGTGGCTCCACCCGACTCACGCCCCAGCGTCAGGGCAGGAGGGTGCTCATTCTTCTCCCCCTCCAGCCTTGGTTCTCTGCGGAGTGTCTGACAGTGGCCCTTCTGACCAGTGTGAGGTGATACCTCACTGTAGTATTGATTTGGATTTCTCTAATATTTATCAATGTTGACATCGTTTCCTGTGATTGTTTTTAAAAGAGTATGAGTGAAACATCTTGCAAGTGACTCTTGAACGTCTGCCCTGTGTTTTGAAAACACTCCTAAAGCATTCCTTGAAGACGGGTGTTCTTCGCTGCACCCCACGGGCCTTCTGAATATTGTGTCCATCGGCACAGCTCTTGACGCTGTTGTTACGGAAAACAGCCACAGGGCGGCAGCATTTCTCATGCCCATTTCTTTTCCCTTTTTCCTTCTGTGCACTTTCATTTTGATCCTATTGGAACAGAGTTGATTTGCAACGTTGTGTTTGTATAAGGGGTACAGGAACTCGGTTCGGTCACGCATGAACAGGAGGAGCTGAAGAGCAGGCTCAGGCTGCGCCTTCTGCACGTCGCCTGGCAGAAGGGGCGGCCGCGGCGCACACTTGGCTTCTCTCCGCGCCCGGCGACCAGGGCTCCTCCCGGGGCGACGCGCAGAGCGGCGCTGAGCCCCGCCGGCGTCTGCAACGGGGCTGGCGGCGGAGTGACTGGAGCTCCCGGGTGGTGCCCGCCAGCGAAGGGCCCTCACTCAAGGCAGTTTGTGCGGCCTCCTCCTCCGCCTCCTCNGCTCCTCCCGGGGCGACGCGCAGAGCGGCGCTGAGCCCCGCCGGCGTCTGCAACGGGGCTGGCGGCGGATTGACTGGAGCTCCCGGGTGGTGCCCGCCAGCGAAGGGCCCTCACTCAAGGCAGTTTGTGCGGCCTCCTCCTCCGCCTCCTCCGTGTAAGTGTCAGAAGATATCGTCGGTTTACCTTGTAATTCATTCACTTAAAGCGTAATTTCTACTGCTTTTATCCTTCACTTTTTATATTTAAATCTAAAGATACCTGATTTAGTTTATAGTTTATGTCTGATCCTTTTCTCTTCTCTGGCAGGATCAGTCTGGAGTTAAGGAGCCCTTTTCCGCGAGGGGAGCCTCGTTGACCCCCTGACGGGGCTGGCTGTCCGCTTCGGGCGGGGCCGCCGTTCAGCACCTCCTTCCCTTGTTGGCGCTGACGATGAAGGAACGCTGAGCAGGACATGTAAGTCCGCCTGTGACCTGGGCTGGGGTCAGTGTGTTTGTCTTACTAAAAATTACAAAGGTCCACACTGCGCTCCGCGGTGACTCGGCGCGCGCACCGCGCCGGCGCCGCGGGGCTTCCCTCCGCTCCGCCCCTTCGCCTCCGCCTCCCTTCGCGGCTGCAGCGCCGTTCGGACGGCCGCAGTGCCCGCGCTGTGGCTCCCTTTGCGCGTCTCTGCAGGTCCTGGTGTGCAGCACGCTTTCACGGACTTTGGTGTTAGCTAGTGTGTGTGGCATTGATGGGGGAAATTTCTTCTTCCCAGTCTGTCCAGTTTTTATCCACTTTAATTAGCTACCCATGAACATTTTTAAAGTGCCGGTATCATTTAGAGCCCAGCAGTCCTTGTGAATATGAAGTGTTCCTAAGTGTGGCAGTGAAATGAGAAAGTTCTCCTCCTTGGCCGTTGGAGTCCTTCTCGCCTTTAACCGCTCCTGGTCTACAGTCTGCAATGATAACTCAGTTTCCTTCTTCTCAGAAGATCAAGCTGTTAGGTAAGCGCTCTCCTGCACCTGTGTGTGCTAGTCGCCCAGTCATGTCTGACTCTTTGTGATCCCATGGACTGTAGCCCGCCAGGCCCCTCTGCCCATGACATTCTCCAGGCAAGAATTCCGGACCGGGTTGCCATGGTTACCCAGGGTATCCGCGCCTGCTGCCGTCTAGCTCTGCATGCGCCATACTTTGCACTGTCATCTTCTGATTCCATGGCAGCCGCATCCTTAAGTCGCATGATGCTTTTCGGCTCTCTGCAGACCTTCCCTTGTCATCTTTTTGTCCATCTTTTTGTGTTACGAAGGAAAGTCGCAGTGCAATTTGCAAAAGGCAGCAGCCCCAACTCCCGGGGCTGCCTGCCGGGCCCAAGCTGTGGGGCTCCCTGACGCCAGCCTCTTGGCTGTTTTGAAACAAAGCAGGAAGAAAGAATACAGGATCCTGGCACGTTTGCTCTCCATCTCCAGCCTCTGACTGAGCCCCAGCTGTGCGATCCCCTTGACTCCCCATCGGGGCAGACACAGCTCTTGAGGCACAAGCCCAGCGTGCTCTCTCCTCTGCCAGGGTGGGGATTCAAGCCATCTTTCTGGTTCCTCCAGAAAACATTTGTTTCCAGAAAGGTATAAGGTTCCGGGACCCTTATACCTTTTTGTTCCCTTCCGCGTTGTTTCGAAACAGTCAATAGGTCCTTCTTCTGAAAAGGAGGAAACTGGGTCATCAACGCAGACTGTAGACCAGGAGCAGCTGAAGCAGAGAAGAGCTCGAAAGGCCAAGGAGAAAAGGCGTTTCTCACCTAACTGCAGCATAAGCTGTAGCTTTGAAGTTCCTCTTGCGGGAGATGGCCACGAGGAGACAGGACTGCTTCAGGCCCCACTCCTGTCACCGCGGCAACCAGAGCCTTAGGACGACTCCCAGTCCGCGGTTTCTTCTGGCACGTGCCAGAAGCCTGTGGCTCATCAACCCTTGTTTTTTTCTTTTTAAACTTCATTTTTGCTTCTTTTGGGAGATAGCTGACTTACAATGCTGTGCGTAGGTGGAGAGATTCTTCATCAGTTTTTGCCATACACATTCTGACTCATCTTTGTGCATTTCACATACTCCTTATTATAGAGTGTGCAGTGCACCACGCCTCACTGCTCCCCTGGTGGCTCAGAGGCTAAAGCATCCGCCTGGAATGCGGGAGACCGGGGTTCGATCCCTGGGTTAGGAAGACCCCCTGGAGAAGGAAAGTGGCTACCCACTCCAGCACTCTTGCCTGGAGAATCCCACGGAGGGAGGAGCCTGGTAGGCTACAGCCCATGGGGTCGCTTCGCTCCCCTTCGCTCAGCACATCACCCTTTCTAAAGTAGGTCTGTGTTGATTCTATATTCTATATGTATTTGTGAGGATAAATGAACCCCAGCCCCCTAACTTATCCCTTCCACCCGCACCTCCCCTTCAGGAACCATGCTTGTTTCCTAAGGCTGTGTGTCTTTTGCTTTTGTAAAGTAGCTCACTGGTGTCAGCTTCTCCTCTGAAGCACGTCGCTTCCTATGACTGTTCTAGGTTATCCCTGAAAATGGCGTCACTTCTTTTCACGGCTGACTCCTGTTCCACTCTGTGCAGGAATCGCGTCTTGACTCGTTCGCCTGCCCACGTGCACGTTGGCCACGCCCAGGTCTCAGCTGTTTAAATGCTGCCGCAGTGCAGGCTGGTGCGGCTTGTTGCTGCTGTTCAATCGCTCCCTGGGCAATTGATGGCAGGGCACACGGATCAGGCGAGATGCCAACGAGCATCCGGTGAGGCTACCGCTGTGAGCTGCTTCCAGCAGACCGTCCAACTCAGGAGAGACCAGGGCTGCCCTCGTCTTCCAGCCCAGAGTCCAGTGTGTTTCTGCAGCACCTCCGAGGGAAAACAACAGCCCGAGGCTGGCGTCACCAAGGCAGTGTGTTCAACATTATTATGCTGTAGAGACAGCACCTCACAGAAGCGAAGGGAACAGAGGAGGACCTCTCTGGGGCACATGCAGGGGAAGGAGACCGACCTGACACTCCTCTACCTAGCCAGGAGGTTACGGGAACTCTGCCTCTACCGCAGGGGCCCAACCAGCAGAGACCTGGTGTCCTAACCAAGGGTCTTGACACCCCAGGTGCAGGGTCTGGGAGGGCGTTCACCCTAGAGACTGTGGACGTGTGACCCCAGGTGCAGGGTCTGGGCATTGTGTGGGCCTCAACGGGCTCACACCGGTCTGGATCCTGTACGCAGAGACCCCATATGTGCTCTGTACCTCAGTGTGTCTGGTCCGCTCTGAGATTTCCGGCACCTGAATTGCGGGTGTCGCCTGGTGACCCTGCGGTCCTCTTTCTCCTCTCCGTATTGTCGCGCCCACAGCAGGTCCGGCACCTTTGAGCGAGCTGCTGCTCTGTGCTCCAGGGGGTGAGGGAGCGCCTTCGGGGGTCGCGCTAATCTCTTAGCGTGTCGCGTGCCTGGTTCATAGCACCGCTCTCTGGTTTCCTCCAGAGCGAGCTCATGCCATCCATTTCAGTTTACTGTTACTTTCTGTTGGGGGTAGAGTTGATTTCTGACGCTTTGTTTGTGGTAGGTGCGCTGAGGCGCCTGAAGCAGTGACTCGGCTGAAGCTGACCCGGGTGTGCATGGATGTGTATGCACTCTCTGCCTGTCTTTCTCGCATGGGTTGCTGCAGCTTGTTGAGTGGAGCCCCCGGTTCTACTCAGCGGGCCCTCGTTCGCTGCACCTCGGTGTATGCTACGTGTGCGTTTCCGTCCCAGCTACTGCCTCTTCCCTCTGAGCTCCCCTTTGGCCACAGTTTGGTTTTCTCGGCTGTGAGTCTGTTTCCACTTTGTAAATGAGTTCATTGGTGTGAACTTGTAGGTTCTGCCGAAGGTGATGTCTCAGGTATCTGTCCCTTTCGCTCTGAAAAGTACTTGTGGTGGGCGAATTCCTTGGTGGATCCAAGCTGCTGCTAGTGTCCTTCTTTCTTTCCGTTTTACGGCTGAGCAGCATCTCGGTGTGCAGGTGTACCACGTGGTCTTCATTTTTCTGTCAAGGACATTTAGGTGGATTCTGTGTCCTGACTGTTGTGAATGGTGCTGCCCTGAACATCACGGCTCCCGTGTCATTTTGAGTGGTGATTCTCTCTGCGCCTAAGCTGAGCAGTGGGGTTGCAGGGCCGCCGGCACCTCTGTGCTTCGTGTTTCAGGCCCCTCCGTGCTGCTCCCCATCGCGGCTTCACCATGTACGTCCCGCCAAGACTGCGGGAGGGCTTTGCTTCTGTACACTGCTGCAGTGACTGTCCCTTCTGTGTCTTGTTGGTGATGGCTGTTGTGGTCAGTGGAGGTGACACTCATGGTCTTTTGGCATCGACCTAATAGTTACTGATGGGGGCTATCTTTCCATGTCCTTTTATTACTACTTTACATCTTGTGAGGACAGTTTACCTCTTCCATCTGGCTTCTTGAGAGGTGGCCGTGTTTGGAGTTTTTTCGACGATTTAGCCCCAGACACTGTTGAGGGCAGGCGTCGTTGACAGCCCTCTTGGACTTGTGGTGTTATGAGCCCTTTAGCGTCTGTTTCAAGGTGTATATATTGATCTGAACCAGCTAATTCCTGTCCCTCTGCCTTTCTTTTCTGGTAACCACGAGTTTCTTTTCTAAGTCTGTGAGGCTGTTTCTCTTTTGTAAAGACGTTTATTTGCACCCATGTTTAGATTCCACAGGAAGTGATATCCTGGATTTGTCCTTTTCTTTCACTTACTTACTTAGAACGATTATCTCTGGTTTCTTCCCAGTAACTGGAAGTGGCGTGAGTTCACGCTTCTTTGGGCCTGAGTGGTGTTGCACCATGAACACGTGCCCCACTCTCCGTCTTCCTCCACCTGGCCTTGTGCACTTCAGTTGCTTGGCTGTTGCACCCAGTGCCGCCATGATCGCTGGGTATGGGTGTCTTTTTAGCTTTTTGTTTTCTCTGGGTCTGTGCCTAGGTATGGGATTGCCGGGCCACTGGGCACTTCTGTGTTTAGTTTTTAAGAGCCGCCCATAATATTCCCCCTAGGGGGGTACTGACTCACCCTCCCACCAGCAGTGCAGGAGGGTTCGCTTTCCTCCGCACCCTCTGGAGACTTCGCTGTTGCAGGCTTTTCTGATCAGTGTGGGGTGGCACCTCCCTGTGCGTTTGATTTGCCGTCTCTAAGAGCTAGCGCCCTGTGGCCACCTCACTGACTTCTGTAGAGGAATCTGCATGTAGCCTCCGCCGGCTCTCTGTTGGGTTGCTTCTTTTTAGCATTGAGGAGCTCCCTGTTCGCATCTCTGCGAGATTCCTCCCATTCTGAGCACTGTCTTCTTCTCCACTGACAGTTTCCCTTGCTCTGCAGATGCTTTCAGTGTTTATTCAGTCCTATTTGCTTATTTCTGTTTTATTTTCATGATTCTGCGAGGTGGATCGAAAGAGAACTTGCTACCTTTTAAGTCAAGGCGTGCGCTCTTTTCCTCAGGAGTTTCGCAGCACCTGCCCTTTGGTTCAGCCCTTTGATCTACGTGGCGTTTATTTCTGTGCTTGGTGTTGGGCAGCATTCTCATGTCATCGCCAAGGACCTTGCCGCGTGTGGCTGTGCCCACTTTCCGTCCCGCAGCAGCGTGGGGGCGCCCGCACCTACACCCGCTCCAGCAACTTCTGTTTGTGGAGTTTCCACCTGTGGCCGTTCTCACCGGTGTGAGGCGACACTTCCTTGAAGTTTTGGTTTGAATTTCTCTCCCCTTTAGCGATGTTGACATCTTTACATGTGATTTTTTAAACAGTGTGAGTTAAACTGGCTTCTTGAACGCCTGCTCTGTTTTTAATACGTTTCTGCTGCCCTCCCCGCGGGCGTTTCTTGAGGGCAGGTGTCCTCACTCACAGCCCGCAGGCCTAGTGCCCGGGAGCAAAGGGTTCGGAGTTGCTGATGTGGGAGTCGCGAGCCGGCAGCCTGCGTTTCCGCCCCGCTGCTGGTTGCTGGGGGAGCCAGGGCCTCGGGGAAAGCCCCGCTCCTGGACTGCCAGTTGGAGGGGAACACGCCGGAAGCAGCACCGAAGGATGTTGCGGCTGTGTCTGAGCGTTGGTTCACCTGCAGAGCAGCACGGCTCGCGTGCACAGCCGTCTTCACGCTCTTTTCTGGGTTCTCCTCGCGCACAACTTACTCTGCAGCGTTGAGTACGGGTCCTGGCCCTGCAGTGGGTTCTTGCTGATTATGTTCGGTGAAGAAGCTCAGCCTCGCAACATAGCAAAGCGCCCTGCGGTTACCAAAGGGAGAGGCGGTGGGCAAGGGAAATGAGAGGGTAGAGATGAGCAGACACTGACGTCTCCTTATAGAAATTTCTTGAAGGCAGGTGTCTTTAACCTTCAGCCCCTTGACCCTTGTGCGCCCAGCAGCGCTGCTTTCCATGGTGTTGGTAAATGAAAAGGCCACAAGGGGGCAGCACCTCTCCATGTCCGACTCCCCCCCCCCCCCCCCCCCCCCCCCCCCCCCCTTT
>SJYA01004320.1:39561-53657 GCA_006410615.1 Neotragus moschatus
GGGGAAGTGGGGGGGTCGGGGTGGGGGACACTTTTGCACCCATGGCTGAGTCATGTCCATGTCTGGCAAAACCCACCACAATATTGTCAAGTAATTATACTCCAATTAAAATAACTTAATTTTTAAAAATCATAGAAAGTGTTGTCCTTTACATTACCAAGTGTGTGACAAGATGGTTATGTTGTGCCCCCAAACTATGGTCAGATTCATGACCCTGAAGGGGCTCTGCCATCTGCCTCTACAAAGGTTGAATCACGGCCACTGAAGCCACTGGCCTTCAATACCCCCTGAAAGGACTTCAGGGTGGAAATAGGAGTGAGACACTCTGTGCTCCAAAAAAAAACCTGCAGAAGAGGCCTTCAGATGGACATTCTTGGGAGGAGATTTTAATGACCCCTGATTCTTGTATCTTCTCAAACCTAGAGAAGCACCAACATCCTGACACTGATGGTCGTTTTGGCTGTTAAAGAAAAAATTTGCAATTAAAGGCAAAATAGAGTAGCTATGGAAATAACTAGGTGACACTATGATGTGATTTCAGACAGGCCCTTGTGTTGCTGAGAACTTGGGTTTCCTGAGCATCAGACGTAGGGTCCCATCAGCCATTCTGAAAGCCGAGCCTGCCAGCAGCAGGCGGCTGCAAGCTCACTTTTCAGAGGTCTCTTCTTGTAGCTGTCATATGTTTAGACAACGGAATTGCTCTGGATCATGTGTTGGCAAGAAGAAAATGTGTAATGACCAGTAGCCACATTAAAGGGTAAGACCTACGTAGATAAACCTAAACAACTGACTACTTGGCTACAAGTTCCCCCAAAGTGCAAAGTGTACATTGGGGTCAGGCCGTTTCAGGCTTCGCTTTTCCTGCTAATGTCCTGTTTTGCCTCTTAATGTTCAGGTTGTCATTCCCCCAACTATTTCTGGGTCTGAACGGCTCCATCCCTTTGGACGAGATGACCCAAGCACTGACCCTACCTGAACCACAGTCAAAATCGTCATCAAATATGCCTTGGTTCTTACTCCTTCTCCGACCCCTGGTTACAGTGACTCTCTTACTCATCTAGGGCCTCTGTTTTCTTAAACCACCTGTTAAGACTTGTCTCCTCCTGATGACAACAGGTTTACATCGAGATAATACTGATGCTGAGAGAAAGCCACGCCCCACAGAGATGACAGCCGCTCCTCCAAACAGATCCTGTGGGAATGGCCACAGAAGTCGCTCTGGGGCCCCTTAACAAAACAAGTCGAGAGCTCCGTGACCCCGATTGGCTAGGGTCTGTGAGTCCCATTGAAGAGGGAATTCATAGGGCCTGGACTCCATCTTAGGCCAGTTCATGCTCGGCCACCTCTCCAATGGACTCTGAACTCTGTGTTTAGTGCCTATGGAAATGCCAAAAGAAGGATAAGACCCCCTCTGGACAGGCTATAGAATTTTCCATACCTGTCGAAGTGTAACCTCGGGCTTATTGATGAACGGCCAATTGTTTAACCGTTTGAGCACATAACACGTGAGTGATGGGGTTATTGGGACTGTATTACCCTTCCTTTGTTTACGTAAGTCTCGAGGAATTTGGAGTGGTGGGTTCAGACACGTACACGTGGGGTATTTAAGATTCCCAAAGCGCCGATCGGGGTCCTTGGCTGAGAGGAGACTCTGCCTCGGGCCCGCGGTGTAGAAAACTCACCACCTGCGCTGTCCTTCGGAGTGAGTTTCTTTCCCGGAACGCGTGGCTGCAACACCATGTCAGCACCGAAGAGGCTGTGGAAGATTGACCTCCTGTCCGTCATCACCCCAGGAAGGATGACTCGGGGTCACGTCTCTCAAGGACAATCTGAAGCAGGAGATAGATAGGCCCCTGGGCTGAGCAGCCAGTGATCGTCAGACAGCAAAACTAAGACGCTGTCCTCAGCCAGACAAGATCAAGAATGACATCTATTTCCCTTTCTCCATTGACATGGAGGAAATAAAATGAAGGGGGAATCTGCTGCAGTGAAAAGGAAACAAAAAAAGAGAAGAGGAGTGAGTTTTTATTCTTTTTCCTGAGAACAAAGTGTTGTAGCGGGCCCGAGGCAGAGTCTCCTGAGCCAAGGGCCCCGACCAGTTTTTGTGAAGACCTTATATACCCCAAGTGTACGTGCACAAACCCACCTCCCCAAATTCCCTGACAACCAAGCCCAGGTAGCTGCTGCTGCTGCTGCTAAGTCACTTCAGTCGTGTCCGGCTCCGTGCGACCCCATAGACGGAAGCCCACCGGGCTCCCCCGTCCCTGGGATTCTCCAGGCAAGAACACTGGAGTGGGTTGCCATTTCTTTCTCCAATGCACGAAAGTGAAAAGTGAAAGTGAAGTCGCTCAGTCGTGTCCGACTCTTAGCAACCCCATGGACTGCAGCCCACCAGGCTCCTCCGTCCATGGTATTTTCCAGGCAAGAGCGCTGGAGTGGGGTGCCATTGCCTTTTCCGAGCCCAGATAGCTAACAGTGGACAATTATCAATAAGCTTGTGGTCATACCCCAATAAGCGTAATAGAATGTATGATTCTATTCGGTTACACAGATAATTAGGGTATTCTTTTAGGCGATGGAGAGCCCTGGGGCTCCTCTTTATGGGGGCTTGGTTTTCTAGTTGGTATGTCGTTTCCATCGATAGTGGGCATTTAGCTCCGAGTCCACAGTCCGGCCCAAGATGGAGTCCTGCTTTCAAGATAGAGCCTGTTCTGTTTCCTCCTTCATTTCTAGAGCCGTCCCAACCTTCTCCTTGAGGCTGCAGATGCCGTGACCCCAGTGCTGATGGCTGACTGCAGAGAAGCCTCTCAGGCTGACAGTCATGTCCTTGCCCCGCCTCTGATTCCACTTCTGGGGCTGCAGCTTCACTTCCAGTTCAGCTTCTCTCCCTGCTCTGGGCTCCATCCTGGTTAGGGTTCCCGCTCGGCTCAGGGTCCCCTCAGGACCACCTCTGGAGAGACAAACCTCATTTTCAGGAAGGAAAGGCCCTGTTCTCACACAGAACAGAAGAGAAAGGAGCTGCTGGACAGAGCTCCCGTCTCCTCCTACCCAACAGTTTGCTGGAGAAATTCGAAGCGAGTCTGTTTGAACCTGGGCTGCGGTTCCGTTGGTGGGCACATAGTAACCTTGAGGCAGAAGACAGGGTACAGCCACTTGAGAGTAATTCCATGTGGACTAAAACTCAAGAGGAGACTAGCAGGGCGATTAAGGGAGGAGGCTGGGACCTGCCAGCCCACTTCTTTCTCATTCTCAGGGGACCTCGCCGACCGCACATGCGCAGAAAGGCTCCAAGGAAGTCACAAGGGGAGAGCCGTCCAGGGATGCTCTACCCACAGGCCATGGCAGTAGAACCCGTCTCGGCTGAGAGGTGCATGTGCACACATGGGGGATCCTGAGATCCACCAAATGCAGGCTGTGAACCAGGTAAGTGACTGGCCAAGGGAAATCAGAGACGCACCCCACAGAAGTGACTCAAGTTGCCACAAGGGGAGAGCTCAGCCCTCTTTCTGCGTCCATCCATGTGTGTGTCCACACGCAATATGCTGCTTTTCCTCCAAATGAACCCTTTCCTTGCTTTACTGCTTTCCATCTTCGTAGAGGTTCTTCCTGCAAAGCAGAAGGGCCAGGGCTCTTGTCCCTCCCACTGGTCTCGGGGTCAGAGCTCAGTGCTCTCACTGCTGTGGCCTGGCCTCAGTCTTTGCCTGGGAACCCAAGCCCCGCTCCAGCCCTGCAGCCCGAGGCCACCTGAGGTCAGCCTAACTCACCCCAGATTTGTCCCTGGTTCCCATCCTTTCAGGATACCCTTAATACCAGACACACTTCTTCAAGGCAAATGAAATGAGTGCTGTCCTACATGGCTCACGGTTTACTGGCAGAATTTGGCTTGTTCATGGACACCCCCCCCCCTCACCTGCCCCTCGACTCACACACAAGGCATAGATATTTCATGTGTTCTAAAAAGGCAGCTTTCACTTTGGGGAGATGACCCAGAAGCGTGGTTCTCAGTAAGGCTCTGGGGAGATAACCCAGAAGCGTGGTTCTCAGGTAAGGCTTTGGGGAATCTGGGAGGCTTCTTTTAGCTATTTTTATTCTTTAACAATGGACATAGCGTTCTCCTTGTAAAAAGTTAGAAGTAAATGCATTGAGTGAATGGTGAAAGAAAAGAAACCAAATCCCAGCCCTGAAACTCCGTTCCGTCTCGCTCCTCTTCCACATAACTTTAAACGTGGGCGCTTAGCAGCACAAACTGTTTTCTTTTCATTTGCAGGCATATCAAAACATACGCAAGTACACCTTTTCATAAATGTCACTGCGCGACCTCAGTATGCAGAGGACATTTTTCACCAAAGTGTCAAAGGATCTTAACATCTGCACGCAGACTTCTGCATGTAGACTTATCTCATTCTTCCGAATTGCTTTGTAGTTTTCCAGTGTGGGGCTGAGATATAAATTAACCACAACCCTGCTGAAGCTGAAGCTGCGATACTTCGGCCACCTAATATGAAGAACCAACTCACTGGAAAAGACCCCGATGCTGGGGAAGATCGAAAGTGGGAGGAAGAGGGAGCAGCAGAGGATGAGGTGGTTGGATGGCGTCACCGACTCGATAGACACGAACTTGAACAACCTCCAGGAGGTGGTGGAGGACGGGGAAGCCTGGCGCGATGCAGTCCACGGCCACAGAGTCAGACAGGACTCAGCAGCCGAGTGACGACTGGTGGACCTGTGGTTGGCTGGTGTGCTGCTGCTGTGGGCGGTGCTGAGCGAGTGACTGTCTTACTTAGAACATGATAGCTGTATCTGTGAGACGTTTTTTTAGAAAGGGACTTAGTATGTCAAAGGATGTCCTCATTAAAAATTTTTAGAACTATGGAAAATTAAAATCGATAGCGGTGGCATCACTTTCCACCTCGAAAATAGTGCCTGGTGTTCTGTTTTGCCACAGCCTGTCTCAGGAGGCCACTAAAGCGCTTCATGCCATCAGCATCTTATTCTGACTTACTTCTTTTGACTTGTTGCTTAGACTGACCACATGTCTCTTTGGGACGTAGAAACCACGATCCTGCAGCTTTTATTGGTTCCTTTTTGGACAGTTACGATTTTCTTCTTGACTTTTTCCTGTGTGTTGAGGGCTCCCTTGCCTGACCTCTTTTTCCTAGTTGCTATGGCTTGTTTGTGATTGAGTCAACGAATGCTTTTTTTTTTTCCTAGTGGATTCCGGACTTTGTGTCGTGGCAGACAGATCTTTTTCTTTCTAAGATTATAATTATCTGCCTTTTAACACTTAAATATTGATCCATCTGGTAACTTATTTTAAAGTAATGTAAAGAGGTTAAGAATCAGTAATACTGAATGCTTGCTTCAAACAAAAATTGTGCCCCCTTTCCATAATATGGAATTTAATAGAAACATGGCTGCCCAGTCAAGGACTGCATTTTCGAATTCCTTTGACTTATACGTGTGGCCATGTGGCCAGTATTACTACAAAATGTACGTGGGCGTGATGTGTGTGTCACCTGTAGGCCAAGACCTTAAGAAGTTCTCTGTCCCATCGCCATCTGGACACGGGCAACAGAAGAGGCCATTTGGATTGAGACACCAGAAGTTGGCAGGACCCCGAGCCCCTGATTTACAGGGTCAGGCTAGCTGCTCATTGGCCAGGAACACCAGCAGTGACTGTTACACAAGTGAGAACTAGGCTCTCATTGTGATGAGCCCTACAAGGTTGGGGTTTATCTATTAAAGTGGCCAGTGTGGCCTCAGTAAGACAGAACCCAGAGAGGAGCTAACGTTCCCTGAGCACTTGTGTCTGAGCACNAAATATGCCTTGGTTCTTACTCCTTCTCCGACCCCTGGTTACAGTGACTCTCTTACTCATCTAGGGCCTCTGTTTTCTTAAACCACCTGTTAAGACTTGTCTCCTCCTGATGACAACAGGTTTACATCGAGATAATACTGATGCTGAGAGAAAGCCACGCCCCACAGAGATGACAGCCGCTCCTCCAAACAGATCCTGTGGGAATGGCCACAGAAGTCGCTCTGGGGCCCCTTAACAAAACAAGTCGAGAGCTCCGTGACCCCGATTGGCTAGGGTCTGTGAGTCCCATTGAAGAGGGAATTCATAGGGCCTGGACTCCATCTTAGGCCAGTTCATGCTCGGCCACCTCTCCAATGGACTCTGAACTCTGTGTTTAGTGCCTATGGAAATGCCAAAAGAAGGATAAGACCCCCTCTGGACAGGCTATAGAATTTTCCATACCTGTCGAAGTGTAACCTCGGGCTTATTGATGAACGGCCAATTGTTTAACCGTTTGAGCACATAACACGTGAGTGATGGGGTTATTGGGACTGTATTACCCTTCCTTTGTTTACGTAAGTCTCGAGGAATTTGGAGTGGTGGGTTCAGACACGTACACGTGGGGTATTTAAGATTCCCAAAGCGCCGATCGGGGTCCTTGGCTGAGAGGAGACTCTGCCTCGGGCCCGCGGTGTAGAAAACTCACCACCTGCGCTGTCCTTCGGAGTGAGTTTCTTTCCCGGAACGCGTGGCTGCAACACCATGTCAGCACCGAAGAGGCTGTGGAAGATTGACCTCCTGTCCGTCATCACCCCAGGAAGGATGACTCGGGGTCACGTCTCTCAAGGACAATCTGAAGCAGGAGATAGATAGGCCCCTGGGCTGAGCAGCCAGTGATCGTCAGACAGCAAAACTAAGACGCTGTCCTCAGCCAGACAAGATCAAGAATGACATCTATTTCCCTTTCTCCATTGACATGGAGGAAATAAAATGAAGGGGGAATCTGCTGCAGTGAAAAGGAAACAAAAAAAGAGAAGAGGAGTGAGTTTTTATTCTTTTTCCTGAGAACAAAGTGTTGTAGCGGGCCCGAGGCAGAGTCTCCTGAGCCAAGGGCCCCGACCAGTTTTTGTGAAGACCTTATATACCCCAAGTGTACGTGCACAAACCCACCTCCCCAAATTCCCTGACAACCAAGCCCAGGTAGCTGCTGCTGCTGCTGCTAAGTCACTTCAGTCGTGTCCGGCTCCGTGCGACCCCATAGACGGAAGCCCACCGGGCTCCCCCGTCCCTGGGATTCTCCAGGCAAGAACACTGGAGTGGGTTGCCATTTCTTTCTCCAATGCACGAAAGTGAAAAGTGAAAGTGAAGTCGCTCAGTCGTGTCCGACTCTTAGCAACCCCATGGACTGCAGCCCACCAGGCTCCTCCGTCCATGGTATTTTCCAGGCAAGAGCGCTGGAGTGGGGTGCCATTGCCTTTTCCGAGCCCAGATAGCTAACAGTGGACAATTATCAATAAGCTTGTGGTCATACCCCAATAAGCGTAATAGAATGTATGATTCTATTCGGTTACACAGATAATTAGGGTATTCTTTTAGGCGATGGAGAGCCCTGGGGCTCCTCTTTATGGGGGCTTGGTTTTCTAGTTGGTATGTCGTTTCCATCGATAGTGGGCATTTAGCTCCGAGTCCACAGTCCGGCCCAAGATGGAGTCCTGCTTTCAAGATAGAGCCTGTTCTGTTTCCTCCTTCATTTCTAGAGCCGTCCCAACCTTCTCCTTGAGGCTGCAGATGCCGTGACCCCAGTGCTGATGGCTGACTGCAGAGAAGCCTCTCAGGCTGACAGTCATGTCCTTGCCCCGCCTCTGATTCCACTTCTGGGGCTGCAGCTTCACTTCCAGTTCAGCTTCTCTCCCTGCTCTGGGCTCCATCCTGGTTAGGGTTCCCGCTCGGCTCAGGGTCCCCTCAGGACCACCTCTGGAGAGACAAACCTCATTTTCAGGAAGGAAAGGCCCTGTTCTCACACAGAACAGAAGAGAAAGGAGCTGCTGGACAGAGCTCCCGTCTCCTCCTACCCAACAGTTTGCTGGAGAAATTCGAAGCGAGTCTGTTTGAACCTGGGCTGCGGTTCCGTTGGTGGGCACATAGTAACCTTGAGGCAGAAGACAGGGTACAGCCACTTGAGAGTAATTCCATGTGGACTAAAACTCAAGAGGAGACTAGCAGGGCGATTAAGGGAGGAGGCTGGGACCTGCCAGCCCACTTCTTTCTCATTCTCAGGGGACCTCGCCGACCGCACATGCGCAGAAAGGCTCCAAGGAAGTCACAAGGGGAGAGCCGTCCAGGGATGCTCTACCCACAGGCCATGGCAGTAGAACCCGTCTCGGCTGAGAGGTGCATGTGCACACATGGGGGATCCTGAGATCCACCAAATGCAGGCTGTGAACCAGGTAAGTGACTGGCCAAGGGAAATCAGAGACGCACCCCACAGAAGTGACTCAAGTTGCCACAAGGGGAGAGCTCAGCCCTCTTTCTGCGTCCATCCATGTGTGTGTCCACACGCAATATGCTGCTTTTCCTCCAAATGAACCCTTTCCTTGCTTTACTGCTTTCCATCTTCGTAGAGGTTCTTCCTGCAAAGCAGAAGGGCCAGGGCTCTTGTCCCTCCCACTGGTCTCGGGGTCAGAGCTCAGTGCTCTCACTGCTGTGGCCTGGCCTCAGTCTTTGCCTGGGAACCCAAGCCCCGCTCCAGCCCTGCAGCCCGAGGCCACCTGAGGTCAGCCTAACTCACCCCAGATTTGTCCCTGGTTCCCATCCTTTCAGGATACCCTTAATACCAGACACACTTCTTCAAGGCAAATGAAATGAGTGCTGTCCTACATGGCTCACGGTTTACTGGCAGAATTTGGCTTGTTCATGGACACCCCCCCCCCTCACCTGCCCCTCGACTCACACACAAGGCATAGATATTTCATGTGTTCTAAAAAGGCAGCTTTCACTTTGGGGAGATGACCCAGAAGCGTGGTTCTCAGTAAGGCTCTGGGGAGATAACCCAGAAGCGTGGTTCTCAGGTAAGGCTTTGGGGAATCTGGGAGGCTTCTTTTAGCTATTTTTATTCTTTAACAATGGACATAGCGTTCTCCTTGTAAAAAGTTAGAAGTAAATGCATTGAGTGAATGGTGAAAGAAAAGAAACCAAATCCCAGCCCTGAAACTCCGTTCCGTCTCGCTCCTCTTCCACATAACTTTAAACGTGGGCGCTTAGCAGCACAAACTGTTTTCTTTTCATTTGCAGGCATATCAAAACATACGCAAGTACACCTTTTCATAAATGTCACTGCGCGACCTCAGTATGCAGAGGACATTTTTCACCAAAGTGTCAAAGGATCTTAACATCTGCACGCAGACTTCTGCATGTAGACTTATCTCATTCTTCCGAATTGCTTTGTAGTTTTCCAGTGTGGGGCTGAGATATAAATTAACCACAACCCTGCTGAAGCTGAAGCTGCGATACTTCGGCCACCTAATATGAAGAACCAACTCACTGGAAAAGACCCCGATGCTGGGGAAGATCGAAAGTGGGAGGAAGAGGGAGCAGCAGAGGATGAGGTGGTTGGATGGCGTCACCGACTCGATAGACACGAACTTGAACAACCTCCAGGAGGTGGTGGAGGACGGGGAAGCCTGGCGCGATGCAGTCCACGGCCACAGAGTCAGACAGGACTCAGCAGCCGAGTGACGACTGGTGGACCTGTGGTTGGCTGGTGTGCTGCTGCTGTGGGCGGTGCTGAGCGAGTGACTGTCTTACTTAGAACATGATAGCTGTATCTGTGAGACGTTTTTTTAGAAAGGGACTTAGTATGTCAAAGGATGTCCTCATTAAAAATTTTTAGAACTATGGAAAATTAAAATCGATAGCGGTGGCATCACTTTCCACCTCGAAAATAGTGCCTGGTGTTCTGTTTTGCCACAGCCTGTCTCAGGAGGCCACTAAAGCGCTTCATGCCATCAGCATCTTATTCTGACTTACTTCTTTTGACTTGTTGCTTAGACTGACCACATGTCTCTTTGGGACGTAGAAACCACGATCCTGCAGCTTTTATTGGTTCCTTTTTGGACAGTTACGATTTTCTTCTTGACTTTTTCCTGTGTGTTGAGGGCTCCCTTGCCTGACCTCTTTTTCCTAGTTGCTATGGCTTGTTTGTGATTGAGTCAACGAATGCTTTTTTTTTTTCCTAGTGGATTCCGGACTTTGTGTCGTGGCAGACAGATCTTTTTCTTTCTAAGATTATAATTATCTGCCTTTTAACACTTAAATATTGATCCATCTGGTAACTTATTTTAAAGTAATGTAAAGAGGTTAAGAATCAGTAATACTGAATGCTTGCTTCAAACAAAAATTGTGCCCCCTTTCCATAATATGGAATTTAATAGAAACATGGCTGCCCAGTCAAGGACTGCATTTTCGAATTCCTTTGACTTATACGTGTGGCCATGTGGCCAGTATTACTACCAGATGTACGTGGGCGTGATGTGTGTGTCACCTGTAGGCCAAGACCTTAAGAAGTTCTCTGTCCCATCGCCATCTGGACACGGGCAACAGAAGAGGCCATTTGGATTGAGACACCAGAAGTTGGTAGGACCCCGAGCCCCTGATTTACAGGGTCAGGCTAGCTGCTCATTGGCCAGGAACACCAGCAGTGACTGTTACCCAAGTGAGAACTAGGCTCTCATTGTGATGAGCCCTACAAGGTTGGGGTTTATCTATCAAAGTGGCCAGTGTGGCCTCAGTAAGACAGAACCCAGAGAGGAGCTAACGTTCCCTGAGCACTTGTGTCTGAGCACTCTGCCCACTGTCACTGAACAGGACATGTTAGTTACGTAGTGCTTGTAAAGGGCCGGGAAGGGGGTGGTCCCTCACCTTAAAGTGACGTGAAGGGCCGGGAAGGGGGTGGTCCCTACACCTTACCGTAATGTGAAGGGCTGGGAAGGAGGTGGTAACTGCACCGTAAAGTGAAGATTCTATTCCGGGCACGTTTGTCAGCTGCATCACTAGACTGGACCGTGGAAAAACCTGAACATGAAAAGCAGAGGATATAAAACCAATCCAGGCTTCTTCTAATCCATCTCTTAATAATAAGACTTCATTTAAAGTAAGGCATCCAGTACAAACTTAAAGTAGGTGGTGTACCAGGATGACAGTAGGAACCAATTTTGGCTGCTGGAGACAGAGTCCACAGTTGTGTAGGACATTCATCAGTGACCTATATTGAGCAAAATAGGCCTCGTCTGTGAATGTGAATGGATAGCTCAAGACTGCATCTGGAGGGATGGAAGGAGGAGGAGATGAGCTAATAAAGCCCTAACGTGACTGAACAGCAAGTATTTGGCGACTGAGATTGAATTAAAAATATTCAGGCAAGACAGTACACAGTTGCTTCTCTTAGCTGCCCAGTATCAGACAGAGTTAGCAAACGCTCCATTCTCTGCGGAACTGCTTTGAAAATCAAGCTGTTTCCCTGCAAAGTTATTGAGCTAGTTTGTAAAACTGTGGCTAGTTTCTGAATAGAGTCTCCTACGTTTTCTTGTTGCAATTGGTCCCAAATCAGTATGAATAATCCAAATGTTTGGTGAAGGGAACACCATAGGACCACAACATTTTGAAGACTTGAGCAAAACGGAGCTCCTGAAAGCGTGGTCTGTGAACAGGAAGGAGTTGCATCAGTCGCTGCAAAAGGGAGGGACACAAACGGCCAAGTCAGACGAGAGGAGAGCAGCGTCCTGAGTGACCTTCCGCAACTGCGGCTTGTAGTTTCATGACTTGAGAGGACAGTTTGTGAATGAGCTTCCCTGTGGGGGTAAATCTACATTCTGTGATGAACAGAATGAAATTGAAAAGCCCTATTATTTTGCGACATCTCTGTTTTGTTTGGCAAAGTAGTCAGGATAATTAGAAATGGAGACAATACTGTTGAGCTTTGTGTTATATTTGTCTAAGAATGAGTCTTAATGAAATAAAAATATGATGAAAACATTTGGACTAAAATATTTAAACACTGCCATACATAAAAGCACAATTACGTACTTTCACTGAGAATTTTCCTGAGCTTACCAGGAATCTCAACATATGTACAAAGAGTTAATTTTTTCAGCAAAATACGGGCTACAGAGAGTAGTTTTTTGAAAGTGTCAATAAATTTCAATTTATTAATGATGAAATGCGATCTTGGGGATTGTTATCACTTTATCACAACTGAAAATAATGGGAACATATTCATAACTAAAGTCACCGAAGGAAAGGGGAGGGGGAATGTGGCAGAAAAGCATTTGAGGAAATAAAGGCTAAAGTGTTTCCAGATATGATGGAAAATATCAAGCCACTGGTCCTAAGAGCTTAAAGACATCTAAGAATATTGAATAGAAAAAAAACCACACACATATAATCTCATCATAGTCAAATTGCTGAAAAGCAGTAATAAGAAAGTATTGCAGGAACACAGAGGGAAAAAAGGCATATTCCGCAGAGAAGATCAGTGTGAAAGTGAAGGCTGAATCCAGCAGCGTTGCATCAAGAAGAGAATGCAGTGACATTTTTAAAGTGTTGACAGGAAAAAAGTCTTCTCAACCTAGAAATCTATACCTGTTTATTCTTCAAAAATGAAGAGAAAATAAAGGCCTGTTTAGTTCATGGTCGAAGAAGAAATCATGCGGGAAACAGGAGCTTATTCTGGAGCGAATGATAATGAGCATTTCTCACTGAAATTTTTGTGGATACAGTTAAAATAGTAGCTAGAAGGAAATTTACAGCTAATCGGAAAAATGGCAAATTCCATACAAAACAAACATACCAAAATTGACCCAGGAAGAAAAAAAACATTTTAATGGCCTTCAGTTTGTTAAAGAAAGTGAATCTGAAATAAAAGCCCTTCTCAGAAAAACTCCACACCCAAACACTTGACTAGTGAATTCTACAAAACATTTGATAAGAAATGAAAAAACGATGTCAACCATACATCATATATTTCAGAAGACAGAAGAGGAAGAACATTTATTGGTGTGTTTCCTGAGGGTCATATAACCCTGACACCATGGCATGAGAATGCCATGAGAATACCTGAGAAAGGCATTACAGAAAAGGGATTGCAGACCAATATGCCTCGTGAACAAGGGAAAAAATATCACCGACAAAATATCAGCAAAAACGGCAATATATGAAGCTAATAACATGCCATGACCAAATGTGAATTATTCTAGGAGTGCGAGGTCAGTATAAGATGATTCCACATAAGTCGATTAAGAAAATCATTTGGTGTAAGCTGTCACATTCCACAGACTAAAACAGAAAAGCACACACAATAGTCTCAGTTGACAGAAGTTTGACAAAATTTAATCCCCGTTCATGTTAAGTCATGCCAGGAAACTAGAGTGGAGAGGGGCTTCTGCAACCTGGCAGAAGACGGTGGTGAACAGCTTCCGGGCCATCACTGTATCTGATGAGATACTGACTCCTTTCCTCTCAAGGCTGACAGCAAGGCAATGAGGCCGCTGTGCTTTCCTGCACTTTCCTGGGCGTCTTAAGCCTGTGCAGTAAGGTGAGTAAGAGATCAAGTCTATGTAGGGAGAAATAGAACCGTCTTTACGTGATCTTGACATAACTGCATAGAATAAAACCTACTAAAAAACTACAAAATCTGCGCGAACAAGTGAGCCTGCAGAGATCACACATAGCAAGGGCGGCGTTCCGGAGCCAGCTGTGCTGGTGTCCTGCGCCAGGGAAAAAAGGAAGGGGGTCAAAGTGTTCACAGTGCTAGAGAGCCAACATGCTTAGAGAGTGAGTCCATGCATGTCTATAAGATACTTCTGAAACGTGAAATAAAGTAATAGGTGAGAGACAAACCATGTTCACAGACTGATTTCACATTGCCAATATATGTTTTCCCCAAAAGACTTACCATGACCCAATTAGGATCCCAGAAACCTTTTTTTTTTTTTTGATATAAGGACAAGGGATTCTAAAATTAGTATCTAAATGCAGAGAACCCTTAACAGCCAAAATAATTTGGAAAAGAGGGAAAATGCTGGATAACTGACCTAACCTATTTTCCATAATTAATATAAAGCTTCAGTAATTGATCCAGTGTGGTTTCCACTTTATTACAGAAAAACAGATAATAGAGCCACACAGAAATTGTCATTTGGTTCTCTGGAGAAGGAAATGGCAACCCACTCCAGTGTTCTTGCCTGGAGAATCCCATGGACGGAGGAGACTGGTGGGCTACAGTCCACGGGGTCACAAAGAGTCG